>JADRCD010213608.1:47847-66257 GCA_019843815.1 Montemys delectorum
GAGAGAGAGAGAGAGAGAGAGAGAGAGAGAGAGAGAGAGAGAGATTGGTCCTCTGTGTGGGGCAGACTGACCTTAAACTCAAGATATCTGCCTTTCTCTGCCTTCCAGGTGCTAAGATTAAAGGTATGTGCCACCACTGCCTGACTAAGAAAATTAATTCTAAAGAGAAATTTGATTATCATGGCTAAGCCATTAACAAATATTCATTTATAAAGTCATATAAGTAAGTACCAGCTTTATATTCAGCAGAAAATGCAATTCATAAGCAAAATCTGAAGGAGAGAAAATGGTGGTTAAACCCAGAGCCTCTGAGATCACTACATCACCATATAAGTCATAGTAAGTTTACAATAGGTAAAACATAGAATAAAGCAGTGTAAGTTTATTCTAGTAGATTCACTTGATTTCTAACTAGTGAGAGCAAGAATTGGAAGTGGCTGCTAGTAGATGCAGGTTTGACTGTTGGAAGGGGGGTGGGGGGGGTCCCCAGGCGTTAGGAAACCTAGAGTACATTTGACTGTTGCCATCCCATACTTTTCAGAAATAATTTTAAGTACAACTTAATATTTATACATGGACCATTCAAAGTGGTACTCGGTATATAATAACTGTTACTCCTAGGATGGTGGTTGCAGCTGGTGAGTCCATGATGCATAACCATTTGGAGACACTGACATGTAGAAGCTGATCAATAAAAATCCCCAAAGGCCTGAATTAGGATAAACACTGTGGAGTAGAGAGAACAGTTCCAGCCCTGGGCAGATCAAGAACACACCCAAACATTGCTGAAAATGTTATAAAGTGGAGAAAAACCCCAAATGTTAATATCATTGACAAAAGTGAGAAGTTGAAACATTTATTTGTAGGATTAAAGATTAAACTAGATGAGGTACTACTGTACCTCAGTACTGTAATCCTCAAACCAGGAGGCAGGAGGATCAAGTTCAAAATTAGCTTTGCCTACAGAGTTGGGTTCTAGGACAGCATTTACTGCACATAGGCCTATCTTTAAAAGAAAAAGAAATAAAAGACTTGAAATGGCATGCATGCATTGCATTATCTGCTGAATATAAAGCTAGTACTTATTTTTATGATTTTATATTGTACACTTTAATATGATCCCTCTACCAATAATGTGCTTTAATGTTAGATGAATTTTCGTTTTGTTTTGTTTTTTTTCAAGACAGGGTTTCTCTGTGTAGCCTTGGCTGTCCAGGAACTCACTCTGTAGACCAGGCTGGCCTTGAACTCAGAAATCCACCTGCCTCTGCCTCCCAAGTGCTGGGATTAAAGGCATGTGCCACCACCCAGCTGTTAGATGAATTTTTATTTTTATTTTCCAGTAGTTGCTGAGAGTACAGTCATCGATTGTACTAAATAAAAATCTATCATATCAGAAGCAATTAAAACACTTTGAACTACTGTCATGGTAGAATTATACTATCTTTCTGCAGAATATTTTACCAAGTTGCTGTGTACCGATTTTAACAAGTTAAGAGAAATCAAGTGGTTATTAAACTAGCCATTACGCTTAAATTATTGGTCTACACCATAATTTCTAACATATTTTATACAATTAAATATTGCTTGTGAAAAATGGAGTCTTGTTTCATAGTACTTTAATTACTGCCAGAAAAATATAACTTGAATTTATTTTTACAAATTAAGAATCCAAAATTTTTAGTAGGAGTAGAAATCAAGGCCCAGTGAGATGGCTCAGCAGGCGAAGGGCCTTGTCGCCAAGACTGACACCCTGAGCTTGATCTCTGGAATATGTGTGGTGAAAGGAGAGAAGCGGCTCCTGCAAGCGACCCTTAACTTCTACATGTGCACACATACGCATACACAAACAAATAATAAATAAACATAGAATATTACGCCTTATTCACGTTAGCATCTATGTATACATTACTGGCCTGGAACTGTATATCAGAGAGAACATGTGGCTTGGGTCAACTGACTTTTATAACTGGAAAAGAGACCAAGAGAAGTAAAGAAAAACTTGTTGGGTTGCCTTGTCCAGTCTTAATACAAGTATGAGAAAAATGGTCCCCAAAACAGGCAAGAGTCAGAGACAGCCCCTGCTCCCACTGTTAGGACTCCTACACATAAGATCAAGCTATACATGTGTGCAGAAGGCCTAGGTCAGTCCCATGCAGACTCTCTGGTGGTTTAGTCTGTGAGCCCTTATGAGCCCGGGTTAGTTGATTCTGTGGGTTTTCTTGTGGGGTCCTTCACCCTTCTGGATCCTACAATTCTTCCTCCTCATCCACAGGATCCCTTGCACTCTGCCTCATGTTTGGCTGTGGGTCTCTGCATCTATTTCCATCAGTTGCTAGGTGAAGCCTCTCTGCTGACAATTGGGCTAAGCACCAGTCTGAGTATGGCAGAATATCATTAGGAATCATTTTCTATCCTAGGTCTCTGGGCTATCCAGCCTTGGTCCTGACCCTCCAGGCAATGTCAAGGGCAGGCTCCCTCTTATTGTGTAGGTATCAAGCTGGGCCAGTCATTGGTTGGCCACTCCCACAATTTCTGTTCCACCTTTACCAAAGCACATCTTGTAGGCAGAACAAATTGTAGGTTGAAGGTTTGTGGCTGGGTTTGTGTCCCAGTCCCTCCACTGGAAACCTTCCCTGGTTACAGGAGATGGCCAGTTCAGGCTTAGGATCGCCCATTGCTAGGAGTCTTCTTGGCTAAGGTCACCCTCATAGATTCCTGGGAGTTTCCATTGCACTAGGGTTCTAGTGCATCTGAGAGATGCTCTCTCATCCTAGTTGTCTCTCCCTGTACTCTCTCCCTCCCTCTTCCCCCACCTGTTCCATTCCTCCCACCTCACTCCAGTCCCTGTTCAATTTCCCCTTCCCAGGGATATCCATCCAAGCATCCCTTGCTTGAGCCATCTTTGTCTCGTGGCTTTTTTGGGTATGTGGACTATAGCCCAATTACCCTTTACTTTGCAGCTAATGTCCTAAAGTAAGTGCATACCATGTTTGTCTTTCTGGAGAGCCTATCTTAATTTTTTAAAATAAAAATAATACCCAGTTATAAAATATAAAAATATTTTCTTCTTATTATAACAAATGGTTTGGGGAAATGGTACAAAATGTTAAGTTCTTCAGTTTTTATTATTTTTTGTGTTTCTGGTTATTGCATTTGCAAACTTCATTTTAGAGAATACTGTGCCTAGAGCTCTGACTGTGGATACGGACGAACCATTGACTTACTGAAGAGTCTATTAGAGGTACATACTTCACCTGGTCCTTTGTTGGCATGAATATTCCAGATATCTATATTGGTTTTCATGTAGACACCACTTCTTCATCTAAAAAAAAAAAAAAAAAAATCTTTATAAGCTCCGGAGACATGGACATGTGGCTCATATTCTCCACCCTGACTAAGTGTATCTTAGACTGTGATAGAAAGATTTCTATGTGTCCGGAGACATAGACATGTGGCTCATATTCTCCACCTTGACTGAGTGTATCTTAGACTGTGGTAGAAAGATTTCTATGTGAAAAATGATGTATAAACATTTCCCCAACGTTCTAACCATTTTCAAGGGAAAGTATGTTCATGGTGAAAACTGCTAGGTTTCTTTGGGGCAAGATATATCATCTTCTCAACCCCTCCTAAGGTTTCTTCTTAAATGGCTCACAGTTAAATTTAAATTTCTATATTTAGATAGGATTCTGTTTACATACCAACTACCAGTATCCAGGAAATCCAGTGGGAAAGCCGACACAGGAGGAGTTGTGAGTCCTTTCTGTAGTCTGCTCATTCAGAGATGGTTTGAAGCTTATTTAGTTAGCAGAATGGTTTAAACATTCATGTAGAGGTCCTTCAGCACAAATCCACCATTTAATTTCAAATAATGAAGATGGCAGTGTGGCTTTGTTAAAGAGGAACACTCAGGAGCCTGTGTTATTTTACTCCAAAGAAAGGCCCATGCTGGTGGAGGAGTGGCTCTCATATGTAAATGTGTTTATAATTTTTAAGATGGGAGACTTGGTTCTGTGCAATCAGCACAGTTTGATCACATTTGGAAGAACTCACAGGCACATTTTTCTCACATGTGCTCCAGCATCTTGATTTTTTTCAGATGGACCTATTTTATGTTCCTCCAACTAATCAAAATAAGAAACTGAGTCTGCCTTTGCCAAAAACTAGAACTATCGTTTTTCACATTCTTTTATTTTCCAGGTCATTTTCAAGTAAGATTATGTTTCTAGGGCTTCTGAATTCCTGAAAACTCTGGGCTTTGTAGCTCTGAAGGCCCAGATGGACATTTCGGGGGTCTCGCTTTTCAGGGGTGCTTTGCCTCGTGTGTCCCAGTTACAGTTCACTTGTGTGTGCGTGTAATTAGTGTGGAAAGAAATTAATGCCGTCCAGTATTATGATTTATGGACTGGATCCTTTAGCCACTGAAGACTTGCCAAAGCGAAAAGTATTTTTTTTCCTTTGGATATTAGAAACAGCTTCTGTTTTTGTTGATCTTTAAAGTACTGAATGGGCCTATTTCACATCACACCAGCATGGGAGCTCAGATTAATAATATACTTATTCAACTAGTGATACTGAGCGAAACCATTGCACACATGGGTAGGAAGGATAAAATTTCATAAAATTATTTTCAGGTGTATTAATGTATTTCTGGAAGCCGCATACAATTTCTCTTTTGCATGAAAGAGATCAAGGAGTTCTGTTTATTGTATCTATTACAGGTGGGTACATAAGCTAATTTAATTGCATTTTTGGATATCTTAAAACACAGGGAGCTTTGCTTTAAGAAGCAGGAACATGATTGCTGGGTTAGCCCCAGGTCTTTAGTGTAGGAGCTTTACCTCTCTTGAGACATTGTGATTGTACTATATATAATTTATATTTCTGAGGCAATTTCCTGCATTTCCTTTGTTGTAGTTACAGCAAGCTGCAGAAGTCTCTCAGCTTCGGGGAGCAAGAGTGATCTCAGCCGAAGATCTGCTGTTCTTGATGAGAAAAGATAAGGTACCATAAAACAATTTCATTCCATTAATGTGAGGCCTGATGCTTAATTGAACTTACATAAGGAAAGGTTGGACCCTTGTTAGAGCTGTCAAATGAGAATCCTAACAATTGAAGCAATGGTTAGGCTTCATGATTTACACA
Source organism: Montemys delectorum (assembly GCA_019843815.1). Classification (NCBI taxonomy): domain Eukaryota; kingdom Metazoa; phylum Chordata; class Mammalia; order Rodentia; family Muridae; genus Montemys; species Montemys delectorum. The sequence continues at coordinate 52,996 of JADRCD010213608.1, forward strand.
GCCAAGTGCAGTAACTCCAGGAGTTGTTTGTTTTTCCCGTGAACATGGGAAAACTGCATTGTTTTCCTCTTCCCTTCCCCTGTCCTTGTTAGACACTGCCTAACATTCCCCTCTTACTCCCCTGGGCACTAGCTTTGTACCGTTCTTATAAATACATCTCTCTGGGTATCATATTCATGTTCCTCTCAGTTGGCACCTAAATACTAGTAGAATTTAGACTTTCACAGGATCATTTTTAACTTGAAATACAAAGTTTATTCTCTTCACTGACTTATAAAAATAAGCAAATTAATGCAAGTAATCTAAAAACTATTTTTTTAATAAAAACTTTGAACTCTAGCTATTAACACTGATGGATTTTTGTATGTTTATTTTTGTCATAATTTCCATGAATAGCTAGCTGAATAAATTCTATGCTACTTTACCTGTTTTAATCAACTGACTATTAATATAAAGAATATGTAAAGGAAAAGAAATGAATCAATACAAAAAAGCTTGCAGTCTGCTTGAGGCAATCTATGTGATATGCTTGAAGCATTTAAGATGTGGCGAATGTTATACTTTGGATGACAGAGGGAGAAAGAGAGTTGATGTAGGAAGGGTTATATCAGAGGCAAGGTTCCTGAGGCCTTTTGTAGTACAGAAGAAAGGCCAGTAACCCGACAGGATGCATGGTTTCTATGATGGCTCTGGGCATGGTTGGGAAAGAGCACTTCATGGAGACAGCAAAGGAATTGTTGATTAGTTTTGTGCTTGGAGATCCTTAAGGGGAAGCAGGCATCAGGACCTGAAGTTGTGCTGTCCCCAGGGAGTCCTGGAGGCTGCTGCCAAAAAACAGGACCCTTGGGCAAGGTTCCTTATGGGGGTGGCTGGGAAACAACAGGCTGCTTAGCTCTTCCCAGTTAATCTTGTCATAGAGAAGAGATAGAGATGTACACACAGTCCATATTGGTGTTCCTTCCCCTTGTAGGGAGGGCAGCCATTTAAATTGTATAGAAACTTCAGGAATATGTGCCATTTGATGGTACATTTCTAGTGTCCAGGACTCTTACCAGAATATTTTCACTAACCAATAACATACTTGTAACAGAAGTTTGCTCATCTTTCTCAAATAATTTTATTTATATTCTGAAGTATTCCAAAAAGATTGCAAAGTAGCTTATACAGGAAAAATACTAAACAGAATAAAACTAAAATAACAAAATAATGGGTGGAGTGAAAGCAAAGAGGAAAGAAAGAGTAAAGAAAAGCTGATCCATCCTGCCCTGCAGGGTGCCCTGTGACTGTCTTTAGGGCTGGAGTCTATAGTGAAGTGGTTTCTACCACCTGCTGGTCTTTACACACTGTGGGAAGCTGCCTCCCTGGGCTCTCCTGAATCAGACAGCAGGCATATGAGGTGGGCATTTCCCTTCACTTGCACATGACAGAATTAGACTCAGAGGTTACTCTACTTTCAGCTCTGGTGAGCTTTAGTCATAAGACTATAGTCCACCTTTGGGTCCCTGGATGAAAAGAGCTAGTTAGATTTGTGTAGACTTTGGGGATATTGAAAATATTGAGTGGTATTCATGTAAAGAGCTTTGTAGAAGTGTTTTCACCACTCTTAGAAATCCGAGACCGCAGGTTGTCAACCAGACCTAATACATTCTAGGGTTAGCACAGAATAAGCTACAGGGCCTTATTAGTGGCTTAAGTTGAGTGCTACACCCATCCTCTTCTACATCCTGGAAGGCCATTATCAGGGCCTAGCTATCATTCGCAGGCTTTGAGTTGGCTGAAGACAGATTTCTCAGCTTATAGATACTTTCCATAACTGTCCTATAAAAAGATTCTCAGGCTAGGTGTGGTAGGGTACACCAATTATTTTAGGTAGGCAGAAGCAACAGGATCCCAAGTTCAAGTTTGCCCTGGGCTACACAACAGTTTTGTCTCAAAAATTAAACAAAAATGAATTGTTGAAAACTCCCAGTCTAGATGTTTGTAAGTCTATTTTACATAATTTTTGCCTCCAAATATATACAAAATTCCAAAGCATAAGTATACTTGGCTCACCAAAGGCAATATGGTATTTATTGAAATCATCAAAAGGAATTTAAGCTGTTTTTTAAAAATATACAAAACAGTGTTATTTTGATTCTGGCAGGCCTGGATGGACTCATGTAAAAACACATTTATACACACATTTTAACTGTTACTGCAGGGCCACATTTCCCACTTATACTATCAAGCTCACAGTAGTTGTACTTCTCCAGTGATCTACAGGCACTAGTCTTTTGAATGTAATTCTTAAAGCAATTCTTTATCAGTAAAGAAAAATGTATTATAAACCTCTTACTTTATTTTTCAATAGAAAAAACTTAGAAGACTTCTAAAGTACATGTTTATCCGAGACTACAAGTCAAAGATTATCAAAGGCATTGACGAGGATGATCTCCTGGAAGGTAAGTAGACAGATCATTCACCTGAAGGCGGAACACCAGCACTGGAGGCTGCGTCGGGTCTTCCATGTGTTGTCCCTACATTCTGGCTCAAGTACTTCCTTGCTGGCAAGTTAACCTTGTCATTTTCTTTTCTGGAACCTCAAAGGGCTCAAGACTCTCAGCTCCATCTTTCCATAATGTGCACTGCTTTCTGCTAGTTCTAGTATAGTCCAAGGGTCAGCATAGAGAGAGGCAGACCTGAAGAACTGAGAACTCTGCAGACCCTTAAGGAAGTTATTTGGAGCAGAACATGTGGAAGTTCATACCTAGGACCTTAAAAAGAAGTGGCAATCCTGGCAACAGACTGAAGGCCGGGAGATCCATAGTACAGCAGTAAGCAGAAGAGTGGCTAGCTTGACGTCTAACAGAGGACACAGAAAAGGAGCCAAGAGCAGCCAAATAAAGGGGTCAACATTAGTACACTAAAACGTGGGGCACTTTACTGCCAAGAATGCTATGGAAAGCAGTAGCTCTGGGGCTAGGAGCACTTACTGCTGTTGCAGAGGACCTGAATTTGGTTCCCAACATTCACAACTCCAGATCCAGGAAATCCAATGCCTCTGGCCTCCAAGGCTACCTGTGCTCACATGCACATACCCAAATGCAGACACATGCAAACCTACATATAATTTAAAATAATAAAACTAAATCTTTAAAAAACAAAAAACAAAAAAAAAAAAACGGTAGATTGTTGTCACTGGAAATTAATAGCCATGCTTGGTACTGAGAGTCAGACCTGCTAGAAGCTTGCTGGGAATGTTGGAAAGTAAAAGCCAAAGGCAATGTAAAGCTGGGAACAGAAGAGAATGCCCATGTAAGTGCGCACTGTGGGTGGGTGAGGGACATCAGAGGCTGCTCACGATAAAGAGATCCGTGGGCTCAGTATAGCCAATGCACTCAACAAAGAAGCAAGCAAGACAAGCCCACCAAAAGGAAGAAATATTTGCCTGACTTACTGTGGCATATCATTTAAAATGTCCATTTTCAACAACAATAAAATTCTAGACATGTAAAGACAGGTAGATATGATCTATAAAAAAAAGACAAGAAAAGTAGACAACAGAAATTGCCTACTGGAATCCAGATGTTGGGTTTAGCAGGCAAAAACTTCAAAGTAACTATTGTACCATGTTCAAATAAATAAAGCAAATTATATCCAGAGAAGAACAAGTAAGTTTTAAAATCATGCCTCATAAAATGTACAGTATCAAGAAACAGATTAAATTTTTAAAAATTATAATAATGGAGTTTAAATATACATATGCTCAGAAGGCAGTACCACCAAGCCTCATAACCCAAGTTCAACTGCTGAACCCACATGGAAAGAGAGAAAAGACTTGTGGCAGTTATCCTCTAACAAAAATGCCATGGCATGCCCACGTACACACACATACACACACACACACAATTAATTACTCAAGAACAACAAGGAAGATGAAAGCTATCACAACAGAAACTTTGAATTGGCAGAAGACCCAATGAAATTACATTGAAGATTATATGATGAAAAATAAGAAAATAGACAGTGCGTCAGAGAAGTGTAGGGTACCATTAAGTGTATCAGCATTTTCACAACTCAGGAGATAAGGAGTGTACACTCCACTAATACATCAGTGTAATGATTCAGAAGAGAAGAAGGGGGAGGGAGGGAGGAACAAAGAGAGGGAGAGGATCAGAAAGAGTATTCAAAGAAATACTGAATGAGAACTTGTCAAACTTGAGAAAATTGTAAATACTTATCCAAGTACCTTAACAAACTAACTCCATTAGGATAAACTCAAAATTATCTGTACTGTTACACTCTGTAATCTAGACAGAGATAATTATGAGAGCCATCAGACAGGATATCTATGGACCTTTGGGAAGTTGTTAGGTCAGAAAAGAATCTTCATGGACGGGATCAGTGTACTTCTAAAAAGAGACACCAAAACCTCACATCCTTCTATTCAAAGAGGATTTTACTAGATCCCAGCTCTACCTTGACTTGGGATGCCCCCTTTTAAGAACTCAAAGAAGTGAGTGAGTTGTCTAAACCTCCCACTCTGCACTGTATTTTATAGCAGTTTACACTGACCAAGAAACCCAAGAAGGAAGCACACTTACAGAAAAAGTTTGGAGTCTTCCTGCCCCAGAATCAAGATGACAATGAGAATATGCACTTGATCCTCTTCTGTGCAGTATTGGATGAAAGGTTTTAGCATGGTGTTGAGGCAGGAAAAAAGTGAAAGCATTAGATTAGAAAGGATCACATGTATGTATTTGATTTAAGAAGGACAGCATAAAGCTATGTATGTATTTAAAATTCTGTCTGTGGCCTCAAGATCTTAATTCACTAGAAACAGTGGCAGTTAGTGGACACATTTGTGAGTTTTCGGGATACAAGGTAAATATGTAAACAAAACAAGTAGGCATACTTTCCTTATACTCAAGACAAACAACCCAAAGTCATATGAGGAAGACATGTGTAACAACAGAAAATAAACAATTTGGCAATAAATTTTACCACTGACTTACAAGATTTCTATACAGAAACTACAAATCACTGTTGAGTGGGCAGGAGAGGACTGAGGAATAGAAAAACAGACAGCATCCATGGCTACAATGCTTGGTACTGCTAAGGAGATAGCCAGCCTTACCTGGAGCTGTAGATCACACCAGTTTTTTACTGAACTGAGAGAGTTATCTCTTATTCATGTGGAGATGGCAGATGCTAAAGGAAACAAGAGCTATTTTTATTGTACATGACCCAGAAGAGTCAGTACCATCTGAACAAATCTTCTGTAAACCACTGTATTACACACAAGATCTGATGGACAGACGGACGGGCACGTGCTAGTTAACCGCTGTAATACACACAAGATATGGTGGGCCAGAGGACAGACACATGCTAGTCAATGATGATCAGGACTGAGTGCACAAGTGCACAAGGCTGGCAGAGAAGCTCAGTGATGTTTGACAGGATTGCAGAGCAGTTCCATGTGGAACAAACCATTCCTTCAACTAGAGACATTGTGATATCTAGAAATCTACATGGAAGAAATTTGTTACCTCCGTACTTCAGTATGCACCTCCCCAAAACAGACAAAAGACCAAAAAACCTAAGTACAGATCATTGGGAGCTCACTATAACACAAAATTCAAGTCTTTTTTCCATTTTTACTATATCTTTATTTACTTGGGTTTTTTTTTATGCATGTATGAGGTGTATTCCATGGTGAGAGTATAGAAGAGAGAAGATAGTTTGCAGGAATAGGCTCTTTCTGGGTTCTGGGGTTGAACTTAGGTCATCAGGTGTGACCGCAGGCATTTTAACCTACCAAGCCATCTCTCTGGCTTTCAAAAGAGAATTTTTTGAAAATAAAGCAGGAGTAAGTGTTCACAGCCTGTGTAAGGAAAGCATTGTAAGCACAGGACATCAGAAGCACAGCAGCAAATGAGTTAGCACTGATCAAATTTAAAGCCATTGTGCTTCCAAGAATGTACAGCAAGAAAAAACAGAACTCAAAGATCTTACATATATATCTTTATCAAGAAATTTTTAACTTAAATGTTTAATGAACTCTTCAGTTCCATAATAAAGACAATAATGCAGCTTTCCAATGAATACTAGATAACCTTGCAGCAGAACTAAAACACTAGCTATGAGGTGCCAGAAAAGATGCCCATTAGCCTGGGCCATAGTACAAATGCAAGTCAGAATCGCAATGGCTGGCTGCTACCTACAAGGATATCTGGGAGTAGATAGGTGAAGGCAAATGCTGCTGAGCACGTGGAGATATCTAGCTTATGCTGCTGGGAGGAGGATAAAATGGTACAGGCATTTCGAGAAACCTGGAAGTTTCTCGAAAAGATTAACAGACAAAGTGAACCAGCCATTCAACACCCAGTAAAGCCAAATGAAGAGAGATGTTCACACTTCATAACAGAAAGCTAGAGTCAGCCCAATATCTGCCAACATATAAAGGCATAAATAAATACCTTTTTGTATTTTGTATTTATGCAAGAAGTATTTAGGGCAATAAAGTGGAATTGACTACTGTCATGCTCATATGTGATGAAGTAGAAGAAGCCCACCACAGAGACCACAGATCTAAGTAGCAAGAGAGGGAGAACAGAGAGTAGTGTTTGCCTGGAGGTGGAAACAGAGGGTTGCATTATGGAATCATTTAAAATACTCTGTCAAACCTCTTTTCTGTATGACATTGCCATCTGCAAAAGTTACTATGTTTCTAGACAGAACTATCAAACTAAAGCCAAAAGGAAACTCAACCACACGCACACATTCACACACACATTCACACACACACACACACACACACACACACACGCACACACACACATTCACACACATGCACAGACACACATATACACACAAATCTCATAATATTTAAACAAATTTATCATTTTGTATGGACTTCACTTCTAAAATGCTCCAGCATTGATTTCATTGGCTTCTGGCTTCAGCTTGTTTGTATCTTTTGTCTAAAGAGTTAGCTGCTATATTAAAATCTATGTCCAGAATCTACCTGAAATGATAATGTATTAATTTCTTAGCAATCCCTTGTTTAAAGCTGCATAATTTAGGCAAAGATGGACTTAAATTTTACTCCTACCTTCCTTAAGGGAAAAACCATGATATAAATTAGCAGGCATTATGAAAAAGTTTTCTTTTTTTTAATATTTAGAAAATAATTGTTTTTATTTCATTTGCAGTCTACACTTTTCTTAAAAACTGATAAATTTACATACTCATCATAAATGTTTGAGTCATCTTTATTTGGTATAAGCATCATTATTCCAATGAAAAATATTTTAGCTCTTTCTAACTCCCCAAGTCTCACTGATATCCTGTTCCTTAATCCATATTAATCACTAACTGCAACATTTAACAACTCCTTTATGATCCCTTGCGGTAACTTTCTGAGTTATATTTTGCTTTTAAATCAGCTAAGGATGTAGCTCTGTTGTAGAGCTCATGCTACTGTGCCAGGTCCCTTAGCTTATTCCTCCCTCAATACAACTAAACAAATATATTAATATATATCATGATAGTTTTCTCTCATGTGTGGGAGTATGCACATGTGTGTGTTGAGTACAGGCACGTACATGTCATGTACATGTGTGGAGGTCAAACGACAACCTCAAGTATCAGTCCTTTCATTATTTACAGCTTATTCACTGTTGCATGCCTCGGACTAGCTGGTCTGGATACTTCTGGAGACTCTCCTGCCTCAGCCTCCCATCTCCTGGTAGAGCTGAACTGAGCACTGCAACTTCAGATGCTCACTCTACTGCCTCCAGCTTCGATGTAGGTTCTGGGGATTCAGACTCAGGCCACCAGGCTTACATGGTGAACACCTTACCCACTCAGCCATATCCCCAGCCCTTATGGTTTCATCTTAAGAAAAAAGAATAAAGCCATGCTTTCAAGGAATGCAGCAGAGAGGAGCAGAGGAGGACAGTTGATGCCTTGGACGTGTACACATATATCCAGGCAGTCACACCAGCACATATCTGCATAGTACATACACCATGTACACATGCAATTTGTACCCCTAAAAAGAAAGAAAAGCAGGACTTTAAGTAATAGAAATAGAAAACGGAAAAGCAATAATAGAATAGAAAAGAACATTACAATGTCAAATGGACAAAGAGAAGAAGTGGTAGGTTTATCAACATGGATGATTTAATTTTTTTAAAAAACAAAAGAAAGAAAGATCACAAATGTCAAGAAAAATATAAATGGGAAGGTCACAAAATCTAGTGCCCAGTCAGTATTTGATGGATGTGCATATAAATGTGAAGAAAACTAGATAATACTAGCATTACTCATAGAATTCTTTATTAAAATACCTAAAAGAGTAAAGAAGATTATGTACTGTTTGTTACAGTGTTCTCAACCTGTGGGTCACAACCTCTTTGCAGGGGTAAATGACCTTTTCAAAGGGGTCACATATCCAATATCCTCATATCAGATAGTTATACTACAATTCATAACAGTGGCAAAATTACAGTTATGAACTACCAACAAAATGATTTTATGGTTTGGGGTCACTGCCACATGAGGAATTCTATTTAAGGGTCGATTGAAAGCCACTAATTTAGTATATCACCCCCGTAACAGCTAAATAATAAACTAGCAAAATATCAAAATATGTGTACTTAGATTGTACTTCCTTAGAGTGGAATGTCAATGGTAGGTTTGTTTTGTCCACTGTGTCCGCAGAATACTTTAAAAAAAAAAAAAAAAGTGAAATTGGCAAGACAGTTCACTTTTACACTTGAACTAACAGTGGATAGCTTACAGGGTTCATTTCATTAATCTTTAGTTTTAAATGAGTAATAACCCCTATCTTATCTACTTAAGAAGCATATTAGTAAATATGTGGGGTCAATGTAAACATCCTAAAACGGTGCTGAGCATCACAGTCCTTTGCATAGTCACCTGCAGGGCTCAAGGAAATAGTCCTTGGGATTAAAATAGGGAACATTTGATTAACATTGACTAAAGGATGGATTAAATTTGGAATAAAGACAACAAGAAAGGACAACACAATTGAAACATATTAAGTGCATCAGGTCAACCAAAATTACTGAATTCATGGTCCTTTGGGTGTAATTCCAATAATGTTTTCTTGGAATGAATCAGACAGAAATATCATAGCTTCCCTATGGAGCAAGAAATGTCTATATGTAGGATGAAATCAAAGAATAAGTATATATTTCAATCCTGTGGTATCATTGGGGACTTTTTGTATCAGTGACTGACACAAACTAGGAAGTCCAAGAACAGAATCTGAGACATGGAGATTCATGGTATGACACAGTCCAAGGTAGCAGGAAAACGTAGGTATTAATGGTGATGTACATGTATTTTATTAAAGACACTAAATGTGAAACATACAGAATTTACTGTATACAAAACAAATTCTGGTTGCATAAGTACAAAAAACAAAAGGAAGTAAACAGTAAATCTGAAAAGACTTGAAGATTGACAGTTTCTGCTCTGTGGAGGTAAAGAGGAGTCACACAGAAGGTAAAGTAACTTAATAATATGACATTTTTAGATTATGACAAAAGATGCTCTGCAGTAGACAGGCAGACAGCGACAGGGTAATTGGAAGAGTCCTTGTTAGGAAACGATAAACATGGATGGTAAACAGAAAAGTTCCCAGGGTAGCTGGCAACATGAGAAGATGCTGGAGTTCCCTGTTGGCTGTGGGTTAACTGTACAATATTCACTTAAGATTCATTAACTTTTCCCTGGAGTTCTGAGGAGAAATGTGGAGAAAGCAGGCTCAGAATTTCTTTTTTTTTTTTTCCCAAAAGGATTTTTTTAATTGAATATTTTCTTTATTTACATTTCAAATGTTATCCCCTTTCCAGGTCTCCCCTCTGGAAACACCCTATCCCATGCCGCCTCACCCTGCCTCTATGAGGGTGCTCATGCACCCACTGACCCAATCCTACCTTCCTGCCCTGACATTCCCCCACACCAGGACATGAAACCCCCTCAGGCCCAAGGGCCGCTCCTTCCACTGATGTCCAACAAGGCCATCCTCTGCCACAGATGCGCAGGACAGGCTTAGAGTTCCTTTGATGAAATTTGAAGGGCCTGTAACATTTCCACTCGTGGAAACGCATACTCTGAGACCAGCACACCTGTGAATGGCTGCCACTTACAGCATTTACCTAGAGAACCCTCTTTTTCCTGCTTGTATTTTATTTCTCTTGTATGTACTATGGAGCAGTATTCTCTACCAAACCTGAGAGCCTCTCTTCCTTTCAATCCCCATAAGGGATTCGGTCAGCCCTTTCATACTTACTATGGATTAATAAGTGATTTGATTCTATTTTTTTGTTTTGTGATATTTGTGATTGATTTCTGTATGACTTATTTTAGAGGAAAAGTTTTCTCTGTAAAGATGGCTTTGAATAAATTTGGCATGCAGTGTTTGCTGTGCTGGTTGGTGTTGACAAACCCTGCTCAGCGCAGCTGTGCTTTGTCTCCTTCCTAATCCTCATGAAGAAAAGCTGAGTGGCAGCAACAGTACAAACAAGAGACAGAAGATCGCTCAGGACTTGATCACCTCTATTGATCAGACAGGAGAGCTGCTGGCAATGTTTGAAGACAACGAGCTCGATGATGTCAAACAGGAGAGAATGGAGGTATGGCACGTTCTTGTGTTCTGTAGCTGTCCCCTGCCCAGCACCATGCCAGTGCTCTCACTTTCTGTCCTGTGTCTTTGACTGTAGCCTGAAGTGCCTACGTCAGTGCCTTTGTCCGCAGCATGCTCAGGAGCAAGCCCTGGGAAAGGAGGAAGTTTTGCCTCCACATTTGACTTTGAAAAACATCTTGCATTTTGATTTTGTGTTTTCTTCTTTGGAAATGATGAGCAATTCCTTGCTCTGGATCTGACATTTGCTGATGCACTTTATTCCATTCAGACCACTTTAGATTAAATATTTACTTAATTTTTTTTGTTCCAAATTATCCAGTTGCCTCTGGGGCAAAGGTAATTCTTAGAGCTTTAGTCTTGGCACACAGAGTGAAGAGCTGCCTTTCAGATTGCTGTTGGCAGCCTGCGGTTACCCTCTCCAGCTAAGGTGGTGTCCAGGGAAGCTATATGCTTTATATCACTGTCACAGAACACAAGTGACATATTTGCATTCCCTACACATGTTCTCACAATGAATATAAAAATTGTATGTCTTGTGTTTATTTTAGCTATCTATACTTTAAATCACTGTTTCTTTCAATACACTCCAGGAAAAAATGAAAGTAATGATTGACTTCATTTGAATGCCTTCCAACATACACGGTAGTATTCTTAGTTCTTACTGCAACTATTCTGCTTTTACATTCAAAAAGGGATCTCAGTTTCCCCTCTTTTTAAATTGGGCAAGAGGTAATTCCAGAATTCCAAGGGAGTTTCTAAATGCCTATTGCATCGTGGTCTCTATGCATGCTAAACTGGGTAATTATTTCACATTACATTTTGGAAGGAGCCCAGTTGACATCTATGCATTGTAAATTTTAACAACATTCTTTAAAGAATTAGCATGCCTAGATCATGAACTGTGATCTGAAGGCAGTAGTCTCTTAGGTATCAATTACCTTAGAAAAGTGTGGTTATCTTGCTTTGAGGCAACTGCAAATGGTTTTACTTCAACTTTGCCATGTGCCAAAAATGTGCTAAGTTGTCTAAAGCAGATGATAAGCATATATTTCTGATGTCATTATGTCCTCAACAGGATATGATTTTGTAGGGCATGGTTTCACTTATGGTGTTGCTTGGGGAAGAAAGTGTTTGTGCTTAGTCTTTAATAGTTCATATCATGAGATATGCATGGAGGGAGACTGTAAGGGAAGCCTCTACAGCATTATATATAAAATCTGAGCACCTGGCTTTTCAACTTCACTGGGATAGTTGAGGCAGATAATCAAGGCACTGAAACACCAGGCTCGAAATAGCTGAGAAGAGCTGGAAGAATGTTGGAACAGTAAAATCAGCCAAGTCTCCAGAGCAGGGACAGCCCCGTGCTCACACATCTGAACCACTGTCCACTACTGTAGTGTACACTGTACAGTGTTAATGAGGGTAATGAAATATCAGCAAAGCCTGGCAAGGACTCACAGAGTAGTCAGCCTCATCTGCACAGCAAGCCCCAAGCTGATGTTCCTTCAAGCCCACAGCATCCTAGAGTCTTCCTCTGCCAGGATGACAAGTAGTTTCCATATTTTACTCAATCCAATGGCATAGTTGAAATGAATAAAAAATGATAGACTTGTAGACATAACTGCAGACAGTACAAGTAGAAAGGGGAACCATTAAGAGTAGAGGCCTTGCCTGCTTCTAATTTGACAGGTTAGAGTTTCAAGAGTAAACCGCAGCTGTGGCAGTCCATATGAAACCACTTTGGACTCACAGACTGCAATCTCTGGCTTTTAAAGTGCAGTCGAATAATCAGCCTCGGCATCATTCCGTGATTTAATTTTCCTCTAAGCATCACTTATGCTTGCAGAAACTGTGCCCTACCTTCTCTCCTACAATGGAGGAAATGGTGTAGACCCACCAATGGAGCTGCACTAGGACAAGCTTTCTTGCCCCCCCTACCCATGTAAGCGCTTCTCTCTCTCTCTCTCTCTCTCTCTCTCTCTCTCTCTCTCTCTCTCTCCCTCCCTCCCTCCCTCCCTCCCTCCCTTCCTCTCTCCCTCTCTCTCTGTCCCTCTCTCTCTCCCTCCCTCCCTCCCTCTCTCTCTCCCCCTCCCTCTCTTTCTCCCTCCCTCCCTCCCTCCCTCTCTCTCTCTCCCTCCCTCCCTCCCTCTTAGTTGTTCTCATATAAATGTTGAAGAGCATAAAGACTCACTTGGGACCCTCACTGCTTCTGAAAGCATGTGGGTGGGTGTAAAGCACATTCTTAAGTGGGCATGTGTAAGCATGTTCTTTGCTATGGTTTTGAGCTGATAATATGTGTGTGCCTGGCTCTGAGTTTCCTTGGAATCTGTTTCATTGCCATTAAGTATAATGGGGCCAGAAACAAGAAAACTGACTGAACTTTTACATTAATTTTACCTTGATAGTAAACCTTCATCATAGTTAACCATCTCAACCTGTTTGCTCTCCTGAACCAAATTCCCAACATTTGGCTATCTGTGTAGCAGAGAGAGATCACTATGGAAGTGATTTGTGATGTTCCCTCCAACTAATTATCTAACTAACTAAGTAACTAGCAGAGAGAGAGGGGGGGAGAGAGAGAGAGAGAGAGAGAGAGAGAGAG
>JADRCD010213609.1:0-20429 GCA_019843815.1 Montemys delectorum
TTGTGGCTCTTTAGTGTTCTATAGTTGAAGTATCCTTACCTACCAAAAACGGATGTAATATCCAACAGATTTTATTTCCACAGTGTGTATAATAAAGTTGAACAATTCAGTTTTTCTTTTTGAACTTTTATTTTCCTACTACACTATGGATGCAGTCTCCCTTCACCTCCTTGACTACAGATTAAGATTTCTTCAAACTCAGACTGGGTCTGCCAATCAGTTGCAGCATAATCTACTCAGGGTTTTTAGTTAATTGCTTATTTTTGTTTGTTTCTAATGATGATGCTTTATTAAGCTGCGCTCAAACTATTCATGTTGCTTATTTTTATTTACATAAGATGTACAACATGAAAAATAAATTAATTCTAATTCTAAATTTGAACTGCCATTATATAATTAAATTAGTGGGTTAATTTTAGTTTAAGAAATAATAGATATGTGTTCAAATTTTAATTAGTCAATATGCTTAAAATATTTATTTTAATTATATATTTTAAAAATGATTTAATAGGTTTGACTCTTTGATGCTAAAACTCATTCACAGAAATATTTGGATATAAGTAGCCAAAATTTTGCAAGAATAATATTTTTTACTTCCAATTTTAATAGATTTCAGCACATTCTGACTGGTAACAGTGTCTCTCTTTTCATGTTCTTAGGGTGGCATGCATGTGAAGTTCATTAATTACTTTCATTCAGTGAGCTCACAAGTAAATTCAACATCATAATAAGCTAGTATGCCTCTTCCTGTACTCTACTGTCAGAGCAGGAGGTGGAAAATATGGTGTGTGTTTTTTTTTTTAATCAAATGGTATTCAAATTAAGAGCATTTCAAAACCTTATGTTAAATTTTTAAAAATCAATAAAGGTTACAAATAAAATAGTAAAGAAATGAATAGTCAATAATAACAAATAAAAGTGAACTTTCAAAACTAAAATGTGTACCTCCCTATTGGGTAGAGCTGTATGATTATCCTAAGTTTGACAGTATACACATTAGCCCGTAACTGAGTTCCTATCAGTCAAGATAGAGATTCATAATGAAATTACCACAATGACAAATTTACACACATGCTTCTCATCTTATGACTAAAGTCCGAGAATTAGGGACGAGGTTTTGCCACTGTAGATATGACTATGGAGATAGTAGCTGGCGGAGATAACAGTTGACGAGCTATTGGTTGTTCAGCCTTCACCATGAATGACAGATCATGAAACAGAATCTTTGAAAAGTGAAATGAGGCTGAGGAGTAGGGCCCTTTGTCTCAGCCTGATAGTGGGAAAGCTGTGTACACAAAACAAACAAGCCAACAAAGAAACAAAGCTTTTAGGAATGACCTAGCAGCTTTATTCTCCTCTCTATTGAATTTCAAGATTGTAGTGAGTTTATGATAAGAATCAAATGAAGTACTAAAAATGTGTGAGTGTGAGATTTGGAGTCTCATTTTGAATTCTGTAAAGAATGCAGCATAGATGTCAGGCATGACACCTGCCTGTGATCCTAACGTTAGAGAAGCTGAGGACAGAGCCAGAGGGTTGGAGGTCACCCTGGGCTACATAGAGAATTCTGAGGGAGGGTTACCAACATGCAGAGAAGAAATTGAATTTTTTTATAAGCGTTAACATAGCAATCATAACTCTAAATTCACTATATGACTTTACACACTCCAGAAGTTTTCAGAAATGAAAAGCAATGCTAAAGACTATAACTTACACATAACAAATGTAGGTCTGAGTAACTTTTGTTATTCTTAAGGAAACGGTAGACTTCATTTTAAACTAGTGAGCCATGTAATCTTCAATTATTGTACAGTTGTCACGTGATGTTAGAATATGGTGTTAAAAAAGTTATTGATGAATGTGCTAATGGCCAAGAATTAAATGTACATATTTAATATGAATTCAACTTTTTAAATCATACATATTACTCTTTTAACATAATTACTCATCAAAATTGACTGAGTCCTCAATGACTAATAGCAGTTAAGTTTTTTAATAGAAATAAACACTTTCACATTTTACACTAATATTTTAAATACATAATTTAATATTCTAAATTTCTGAAACATTTACAGGTCATTATACCCAGTTTTATTTTTTTAAATCTTTCTCAATAGAATTTATAATAACATTAAAACTCATATCTAGTAAAATATAAATTTGTATTTCCAATAGTACTTACAGACTTTGTTGCCATTTTATTATGACAAAGGGAGGGTTAAGCATACTAGTAACAAACACTAATAAGTGTTTTTAAGATAAATCATCCAAAGGTTGACTTCTGGTATGGAAGCTTAGGATATTTTATTTGTCTGCTCCCAAATGAAACTGAAGGAAAACACTTTCAAAACAAATGTGTGCATATATATATATATATATATATATGATTTTATTCATTTACATTTCAAATGGTATCCCCCTCCCCATATTCAAGGGATTCAAGGGATTCTACCATCTCACCCACTCCTACCTCACCAGTTTAGCATCCCCCTATACTGGGGTATCCAACCTCCACAGAACCAGGGGCCTCCCCTCCCACTGATGCTAAATAAGGCAATCCTCTGCTACAAATGTAGCTGGTGCCATGGATCTCTCCATGTGTACTCTTCGGTTGGTGGTTTAGTCTCTCGAAGCTCTGGGTGGTCCAGTTCTTTGATATTGTTCTTTCTACGAGGTTAAAATCCCCTTCAGCTCCTTCATAGGAAAAACATGTGTATTTTAGCCCTCTCAAAATGGTCCCAAAGAGCACAAGAGTTAACATCTATTCAAAAAACCCATCGAGCTTTGGTAGGAAAAGAAAATCAAAAAAAAAAAAAAAAAAAAAAAAAAAAAAAAAAAAAAAAAAAAAATGATATCTATACCATCAAGTGTGTTATCCTTTCTACTGCCAGCTCAGCAAGGCACATTTCAGTGCACACTGCCAGGAAACAGTTCCCTGGCCTTCCTCTGACCGTGCTCCCAGGAAGGGTAGTGTCGGGGAGACACCGTCCTTCTATTTTCTAACAACTGCTTTTTCCTGCTTGCTGAAGGTGATACTTAGCACTACACAGTAGAGAGGAGCAGGCTCTGAAGCTCTTGGGCATCCATCACCCAGACAGCAGAAGCTCTCCTGGCATGGGGCTTGCTTCAATCCCAGTTGCAGTTTCCGTAACTGTGATGTGTGGTTTCCTGGGAGCAAAGCAGCTGCTGGAACCTCTCCCTGAGACCTCAGCTCCTGAACACCGTGTCACCCTTGGGATCTTGGCATGCCCCCACCCCTACTTCCTCTGAAGAGTCCTGCTTCTTCAGGAAGCATACCATCCAATAATTTGTCTTCATGCTCTTTCAAAGAAAGCAACTTTTTATAAACATAGTAGAAAATGTTAACGTCTCAGTATATTTTGAGGAAGCCTGGAGATTGTAGTGGAAACCACCTGGATTGCAGCCAGTGTTTTTCACAAAGATGTAGCAATGTCTGCAGACATGATTCGTCAGGAAAGAAGTGAAGAACCAGAAGTCTGGGAAGAGTCCTGAATTAAGAACATATGCCCAAACCTGGGTCTATCAATCAACCCAGAGGTGGCCTCATGCTGGGGACTAGTTGGTAGTTAATACCACAAATTGAACTCTATGTTTATGATGATGATGATGATGATGATGATGATGATGATGATGATGATGATGATGATGTTTGTTTGTTTTTATGTTTGTGTGTTTTAGCAAGAGAAAACACATGATGTTGTGTAAAGACAGAGCTGGAGGATGGAAAAGAATACATTATATAAATATAATGTATGAAATTCTCAGAATAAAGAGCCACGAACCTTGGAAGCTTTGTCTCCAAAAGAGACACCATTTTAATGACTTCATCTGTAGAATGATATATATTCCAAGATTCCAAGATATTATATTAATCAAAACAAGCACGCAACCAAAGGGAATTTATTGAAACAACAAGCTGGGTATGGTCTGGAAAGGAGGGAAAAAGCTTCCTCCTAAGTGTGTGGATATTGAAGAAATCCCTTCTGGTTAGCAACGCTAGGGCCGCAGTACTGTATTGGAAAGATGTAAAGTGCCCTAAAATAATCAGGTCAATTGCCAAGAATTAAACAAGGACCTCTAATAACAAACTTGGTGTGCATGGAAACATTAACATTCACAATATGATGTTAATATGTCTAGATACCAACATACTATGAAGCACAGAGAAAATCAAAGCAATAAAGTGTGGTCTACATACATACATACATACACATACATACATACAAACATACACAGAGAGAGAGAGAGGGAGAGAGAGAGAGAGAGAGAGAGAGAGAGAGAGAGAGAGAGAGAGAGAGAGAGAGAGAGAGAGGCTGTCATACTATATGGTAGTGAGGAAACAGACCCATCAGTGAAGTGCATTCTACACAAGCATAAGGACCTGAGTTCAGATCACCAGAAAACACACAACATCTGGACACAGAAATATTTATTTGTAACCTCAGTGATGGTAAGAGGGATGAGGTTGCTCTCCGGCTTCTTTGTCAATAAGTCTGGCTCAATTATTCACGTCAAACTTTAGGGAGATACCTGCCAGATACTGGTGAGGAGTGGTCACTTGCCTATACATGCTCAAGTACGTGTGCGTGCACATGCACACATGTACACATTCACATACAATGTCATGTATACTAATATAATAGGAGTACACACATGTACACACATACAGTCAAAATATATAAATTGCCATAAGAGATATTAGAGGTTGTATGCAACAGAAAAATACTTTAAACTACTCACTTTCAACATAATGGGAAAGCTAAGAAAAAAGTTACCAATAAAACAGGAAAGAATGTTGTAAAATGTCATCAAATGGAAAACACTAATGATTAAAAAATAATTACAAGCTATAGTAAAGAAGCAAAAGAAAAATAACTAAGTTTAAAAAAAATCTTAGAGCATTTTATCAGAAGACTAGAGGTTATACAATAAAGAGATGATGAAGCTGAAAAAAATAGAGATTATTTCAAAATACAGAAAAATTCTAGGAATAAAGTCAAATAAAGACTTGGATGAATTCATGACCCTACCAAGTATTTGAGAATTTATGGAAGAAGTCTTCCTGGTGGACAGAACAGAGTAAAAAGCAGATAAAATATTTGAAAAAAAAATTTCAAGGAATATAAATGCCAATGGCCTGCAGAGTACTGATCTTCATGAGGCAAGAAAGAAGTCAGGATTAACAGGACATAGTAGCCAGTTTGGTTCAAACTTGAAGAGTGTGACAGTGAGTAGTGTATTTCATAAAGATGGTTTCTGTAGATTGAGAAACAAGGCTGATGATAAGGTTCTGAAAATGAATTTTTTAAATTTTTTTATTAGATGTTTTCTTTATTTACAATATCTCCTTTCCCAGATTTCCCTCCAAAGAAATAAAAAATAAAATAAAATAAAACAAAAACTAAAACAAACCCCTGTTTCCTCCCCCCTCTCCTCTCCCCCTGCTCGCTACCCCACCCCCTCTTGCTTACTGGTCCTGGCATTCCCCTACACTGGGGCATAGAACCTTCACAGGGCCAAGGGCCTCTCCTCCCAATGATGAGCAAATTGGCGATCCTCTGCTATACATATGCTGCTGGAGCTATTAGTCCCACCATGTGTACTCTTTGGTTGGTGTTTTAGTCCCTGGGAGCTGTGAGGGTACTAGTTAGTTCATATTGTTGTTTGTCCTAAGGGGCTGCAAACCCTTCAGCTCCTTGGGTCCTTTCTCTAGCTCTTTCATTGGGAACCCTGTACTCAGTCCAATGGATGGCTGTGAGCCTCTACTTCTGTATTAGTCGGGTACTGTCAGAGCCTCTCAGGAGACAGCTATATCAGGCTCCTGTCATTCAGTACTTGCTGGCATCCACAAGTGTGTCTAGATTTGATGATCTAATATGGGAAGGATTCCCAGGTGGAGCAGTCTCTGGATTGTCCTTCCTTTAGTCTCTGCTCCATAGTTAGTCTCTGCAACAACTTCCATGGGTATTTTGTTCCCCTTTTTAAGAAGGAACGAAGTATCCACACTTTAGTCTTCCTTCTTCTTGAGTTTCTTATGGTTTGTAGTTTGTACTTTGTGTATTCCAATCTTCTAGGCTAATATCCACTTATCAGAGAATGCATACCATGCGTGTTCTTTTGTGATTGGGTTACCTCACTCAGGATGATATTCTCCAGGTTCATCCATTTCCCCAAGAATACATAAACTCATTGTCTTTAATAGCTGAGTAGTACTCCATTGTGTAGATGTACCACATTTTCTGTATTCATTCCTCTGTTGAGGGACATCTGAGTTGTTTCTAGTTTCTGGCTATTATAAATAAGGCTACTATGAACATAGTGGAGCATGTGTCCTTATTACATGTTAGATCCTAGGAGTGGTATAGCTGGGTCCTCTGGTAGTACTATGTCCAATTTCAGGAGGAACCACCAAACTGATTTCCAGAGTGGTTGTACCAGCTTGCAGTCCCACTAGCAATGAAGGAGTGTTCCTCTTTCTCCACAACTTCTCCAGCATCTGCTGTCACCTGAGGTTTTTTATCCTAGCCATTCTGATTGGTGTGAGGTGGAATCTCAGTGTTGTTTTAATTTGCATTTCCCTGATGACTAAGGGTGTTGAATATTTCTTTAGGTGCTTCACAGCTATTCAGTATTCCTCAGTTGAGAATTCTTTGTTTAGCTCTGTACTCCATTTTTAATAGGGTTACTTGGTTCTCTGTAGTCTAACTTCTTGAGTTCTTTGTATATATTGGATATTAGCTCTCTATTAGATATAGGATTGGTAAAGATCTTTTCCCAATTTGTTGGTTGCTGTTTTGTCCTATGGACAGTGTCTTTTGCCTTACAGAAGCTTTGCAATTTTATGAGTTCCCCATTTGTCAATTCTTGATCTTAGAGCATAAGCTATTGGTGTTCTGTTCAGGAAAATTTCCCCTGTTCCTATGTGCTTGAGGCTCTTCCCTTATTTTCTTTTCTACTAGTTTGAGCATATCTAGTTTTATGTGGAGATCCTTATCCACTTGGACTTGAGCTTTGTACAAGGAGATGAATTGGAAAGGAAGAAGTCAAATTATCGCCATTTGCTAATGATATGATAGTATACTTAAGTGACCCCAAAAATTCCACCAGAGAGCTCCTAAACCTGATAAACAACTTCAGCAAAGTAGCTGGATATAAAATTAACTCAAGCAAATCAGTGGCCTTCCTCTACACAAAAGATAAACAGGCTGAGAAAGAAATTAGGGAAACAACACCCTTCACAATAGTCACAAATAATATAAAATACTTTGGTGTGACTCTAACTAAGCAAGTAAAAAATCTGTTTGACAAAAACTTCAAGTCTCTGAAGAAGGAAACTGAAGAAGATATCAGAAGATGGAAAGATCTCCCATGCTCATGGATTGGCAGGATTAATATAGTAAAAATAGCCATCTTACCGAAGGCAATCTACAGATTCGATGCAATCCTCATCAAAATTCCAACTCAATTCTTCACAGACTTAGAAAAAGCAATTTGCAAATTCATCTGGAATAACAAAAACCCAGGATAGCCAAAACTATTCTCAATAATAAAGGAACCTCTGGTGGAATCACCATCCCAGACCTTAAGAGGTACTACAAAGCAATTGTGATAAAAACTGCATGGTATTGATACAGTGACAGGCAGGTAGATCAATGGAATAGAATTAAAGACCCAGAAATGAACCCACAAACCTATGGTCACTTGATCTTTTTCAATGGAGCTAAAACTATGCAGTGGAAAAAAGACAGCATTTTCAACAAATGGTGCTGACTCCACTGGCAGTTAGCATGTAGGAGAATGACTTCTTTAAATATAACAATCTGGAGGACCTCAGTATGACCTGGTCAATAGTTACAGCACCAATCACCAGTCTATTGACCATATCCATTCCTAACCTTCTGGGCAGAAAAAAAGGTGATAAGTCTCTTCCTTTAAAGAGAACAGCTTCCATGTTTAAAATCCCTAGTTTCCTGGTTATTTTCTGTGAGTGTAAGGACTGTGTTTCTCCTACAAAATCAAACAAACAAATAGAATATTGACAGCAGTACGAGAAACCCATCTCACTGCATCCAAGAAAATCATAGTAAAAGGCAAAGTGAAGTTACCAACTCCTTTTCCTTAAGCTCACGGAACACTACAGAAGAAGGTGTGGAAGTAAGCCAGAGGGTGAGGTCAGGGAACTTGCTGTGAGATTGTTTCTCCTAGTAATGTCAGAAACTACACCATAAAAATCTCACAAGCATGACTGTTTAAATATAAGCTGAAGAAAGACAACAAAATACTTGCCAAGGGGAAGGGGAAGAGTCAGAGTAGGGGCTACAAGACCCCTAATCTACACAAAGAACTACAGGCAACAAAGGCATGCTACCACCTGGAGGAGCAGTCTCCTCCAGGGAACAGCACAGCAATAAGTTATCTAATTAGAATGTCTGAAAACACACACTTAAGTAGAATTATAGAGCCTGAGTAGGTTGTGTTTTGGGACATATATGCATATGCACATATACATGTATGCAATAACAATGAAAAAGAGGCCATAAATTTGAAAGAGAGCAAAGAAGGTGTATGGGAAGGTTTGGCAAGAAAAGGGGAAAGAAGGAAATGATGTCATATTGTGTAATCTCAAAAGGTCAGAGAATAAACATAAGAGGTCACTATAACTTTGCTGTGCTTTACTTGCCAGGTAAAGATAATTTCACAGGGTTTGATGATCATTGACTAGCTTCATTCCAGTATGGATGGAACGTGGGCTCTTGAACTACTACTACTAACTGGTGCTATTCATATTTGTGCCTGCTTTGGGAGGGAGAGTCCATTTTCACTAGGGATATGGCTCATGATACATTATCCATGCTCCAGCAGATATCTCTAAATCCATATACAGACTGTCAGCATAATTAGAGTCAATGGATATATTATTATTGCTATAATGAAACAAATTACCAAAACAACTTGTAGAACATAGGGTTTGTTGGGTCTTATGGTTTGAGAGGAATAATGATCAAAAGTCAATCAGGAAACACACTGTAGAACAGCTTGTTTAAATTCTCTGTAGATGTGTAGACCTCAATATTAATCATATATTCAATAATATCTTATTTTTTGCTTATTCATGCATGATAGCACTAGAGCTTCTATATTATTATTATTTCCCTTGACCCAATATTTCTTTCGGCTCATAATACCAAAGTCTACCTGGTGGTTGACACCTCAGCTTCTTATCCATTCACAGTTCTAATACACTGTCACCAGGCGACTCTTTACAAACTTACGGTTCCTTTTTATGTTGCAAATGCCCAATATCTTTTCCAATCTATGTTGTGATATTTGATAGAATCAAATTTCTAGCAAGTGTTTTTCTAATCAAATTTTAACCACCTTGTCTATTTCAAGGAACAAAATCTTTCCTGCTTTCTCTTCCCTCACCTTTTCATCTTGTCTCTCTCAACAATCACTTACAACAGTTGCCACATTCTAAAATTTCTCATGGCTTTATACTGCCTCTGGTTTCTTTTATAAGCCATCTCCCCTTCTTAATCTGATCAATAACACTCTCTCCAAAATATACTGCCAAAATACATCTGAATGTGTCCACTTCTCGTGAGCATGCATCTCTTAGTAATACCAGGGTAGCTTTACTGTTGGACTGCATGCATTTATTCCTGACCTTCTAAAATGTTCTGCAAAGGGAGCAACCCCTGGGCATTAAGAGCTAAGTAAAAACAGTAGTTAAAGTACTTGCCAGGCTCATATTTTCTCAAACACAATAACAGTTTAGAAAATATCAGCATCATATTTTTATTCTTTACCTAGTCCTAATTTTCTTCATACTGACTATGAATGTACAAATGCATAGATGATGATCATGTACTCATCCTACTGTTTCATAGTATAATGATAAAAAGATTAGCATAAAGCTTTCATTTTCCAAATAACATGTTTTTTATTTAAAATATTCATATGTTCAAATAAATATATGGGTAAATGAGTAAACAAGTAATGATGACCCCCTTGTACTCAAATACACATGCATGGCAGTCAGCACTAGTTTTTCAGACCTGTCAAAGGCAATATAAATTGCCTGTTATCATTACTTTATCAAATCCAGTTGACATGGAAAGATTGGAACAGAAAATGGAGTGAATAAAAGCAGTCATTGAAAACTGAATATGCTGACATTAAAACAATTACTATGTAAATTGGTGCTTGGAAATGACTTATACAGATCAGTTCCACAATATACTTGTCACTAGCCAGATGTCAAGTTGACATTTTGTTCCGTTGCTATAGATGATACGGCACAAAGACCTGTAGCTGAACCCAAACAGGTTGTGAAAGAAACAATGCAATGGCAAAAGGTTAAAGAAAATAAAATGTTTTCTCTTAACTTTCTGAACATTTCTGATCTATTTACAATAAAAGTTAAATAAATAACTGACTGTTTTTGATGAAACCTTCTAAGTCCTCCAATGCTGATATAATGAAGACTGGTGGACAGGCTGTGGTACTACTGGAGGTGGTAAAACCATGAGGGCATAGGAAATAATCGTCATGGTGTGTCTTAGAAGGAGTTATTGGAGTCCTAGCATTCCTCTTCCTTTTTCTCTAAATGCCATACTGTGAGAAATCTCCTTCAACACACCATCATGAATTGTTCTATTATGTCACAAAGCAGCAAGCCAATAACTTGTGGACAGAAATCTTTAAAGCTGTGAACTATGTGATGGTATGTATATGCTTGGGTTAGAGAGTGGCACTATTAGGAGATCTTGCCTTGTTGGAGTAGGTGTGTCATAGTGGGCATGGGCTATAATACCTTAGCCCTAGCTGCCTGGAAGTTAGTCTTCCACTAGTAGCCTTCAGATGACAATGTAGAACTCTCAGCTCTACCTGCACCATGCCTGCCTAGATACTGCCTTGATGATATTGAACTGTAAGCCAGCCCCAATTAAATGTTGTTCTTACAAAAATTGCCTTGGTTATGATTTCTGTTCACAGCAGTAACCCTAACTAGGACAAACTAAAATAAATTTACCTTGAAGTTGTTGACCTCTGTTATTTTTCCAGTGATGCAAACCTGATTAGCACAATAAACAACATATTAATAGATATTCTGCACATCTTGTTTAGTTAGCTTGAATTCTGCCAAATGCAGCTACTAGAAATTGTCTCTTATAAAGCACATAAACTTGCAAAGCTTTTCTTTTATAGACTAGAAGACAATAAATTCATGGTATAGCTAATATTTTGGGGTATTATTTGCTGAAAATGATATATATATACATAAATTTAAATAACTATTTTATTGTAGCTCCATGTCTTTATTTTCTGATACTTAGTTTAATTATCAACTTGACACAATCTAGGATCCTCTTGAAAGGGAATCTCAATGAAGGATCATCTAAGTTGACCTATAGACATACCTATATATATTACCTAGGTAATAGGGGTATTTGCCTACTGTGGGGGGGGGGCAATATTCTCTGGGCAAAGGAACCTGCATAATAACAATACTGGGAAACAGGATGTGAGCACTAGCATGAATACACTAATTCATTGCTTTGTTTTCTTGACTGTGGATATGACTCAACATTTCAATCTCCTGCCATCTAACCCACAAATATGGATTATAATCTAGAATTGCCAGCCAAGCAAATTTTTACCCCTTAGCTTGCTTTTATCAAGGTGTTGTGTCACAGCAACAGTAGAGAAAACTAAAGTACCATAAGTCTAAGCAAAGTGTACCATTTGAATTAGTTCCCAACTATGTACCCCTTATCACTGACAGGTCATTTCCTAGATTATTCCAAAAGTACACAAATCATAACTAAGAATATACTGTTTAAATTAAGTTAAAATCTGATCCCATGCCTGTTTATTATGAAAGTACCAGCTAAGAATATTTAAGCATTAGATTTAAAATGTTCTTATAAATTTTCCATGTTATTTACACATAAAATATGTATATATGTAAAACATACATAAATTACTTTAAACTATGTTGGTGCAATTATACGCTTTTTACAATCTGGCTATCACTCCAATTCCAAATTTTATACTGTAATATTTGATAGTCCAGATTTCATACTGTAATATTTGATACTGCATTGTTGAGATGTTAAGAGGATCTACCAATGAATAAATATGGTAACTCGGAATACTAAAATTTTATGTTTTAAGGCTATGGATTCTGCAAATACATGATTTGGAAATTTTAATAATTAGCTTCACAACAAAATAACTCTTCAGGGAGATATCTATGATATGCTATACAAAATATAAGGATATACTATGGGCCGGGCAGTGGTGGCGCACACCTTTAATCCCAGCACTTGGGAGGCAGAGGCAGGCGGATTTCTGAGTTTGAGGCCAGCCTGGTCTACAGAGCTAGTTCCAGGATAGCTAGGGCTAATCAGAGGAACCCTGTCTTGAAAAACCAAAAAAAAAAAAAACAAAAAAAAAGGATATACTATGAATTGCATAAGGAGCTTCACAGATCTAAAGGAACAGAGAGAGCAGCACTGTGAGCCAGAATGTCAGAAAGATACTAAAGAGATTTACAGATTGGTGTTCACAGTGCAGGATCCCACCCAGCTAAGCTTTCTTTGCAGGTAGATTCCTGAGTTCAAGGTCAGCCTGGGACAAAGGGAATGTAACTCTAGATTTGGACAAGGTAGGAATAATGATAATTTCAGAGCAGGGTCCCACCTTGCTATCTTATTGTCTGTGCTTGTGCTTGCTGTCTCTTTGGAAGAATTAAGGGGCTGAGGTCACAGGATAATGAGAAGGGAACCAGGTGTAAAGATTGAGTTGATATGTAAATAAAAGACTAAGCTTTTGATTTGCAAGAGAAGAGCTATCCAGAGAGATTTTAGAATTGAAAAAAAAAAAAAAAAGAAAGAAAAAAGAAAGGTCTATTGACCGATCTGAAGATATCCAGAGAAAGCAAAACATAGATCAATCTGGAAAGCTCTCTTGAGTAGAACATAGGCCATCAGCTTGTAACCCATGATTTGATCTCAAGTTATTTGTTTTGTGGCTCTCAAACATGCCTTCTCTCAGGAAGCCCTCTACAAGCTGAGGTTGGTCCTTGGCATAGTAAGATAAAACAAAACCATCAAATCAGAATAGGACAAGTCAAATCAACAGATAACCAAAAGAAAGTAGACGAATCAGAGACCCATTCATTCATACAATCTGGAGTACCATAAAAGTCCTAAACTCACAAGACACCAGCCCCTTCTGGTGAATGCTATCCCTAAGAAGATAGGTGTGGCCTGTATAAAAATCATGTCTGAACAAGCTAAAGTGGTGGAGCCAGTTAGCAGGGCACCCCTGTTGATTTCTTTTTTAAGCTCCCTTCTTGAGCTCATACTTTGGCTTCCCTTATTGATGGATTAAAGTTAAAAGTTAAAAATGGATCTTTGTATCTCTAAGTTATTTTTTAATCTTAGTGTTTATCACATCAACAGTAAAAAAAAAAAAAAAAATAAAAAAAGTAGAACATCTCATAAGTATTATCAGCACATCTCTGAACCAGAGTTCCATCCTGCAGACGCTAGCTACTTTTGGTCTCCCTAGGTACTTGTAACCATTTCCCTTTTCTCTTTGATGTGTAGTTATGTATTCATTGTACAAATGACTCTCTTGTACTTCAACCTTCCTCTGCTATTCCCCTTTTTTACTTTTATGTAAATTACTTGGTTCTACCTATGTCTATAATTCCCCTAAATGCATCATTACCTGAAATTTGAGACTGTAAATTAAGTAAGAAAAACTGTATTTACTTCAAAAGAGTCATTGTCTTTTTCTTGATGGTATACCATGTTTTGGATACCATTAATTAATATTTTAAACTCGAGCTTGGTGTCTGAGACAACACAATGAGTAAGGATGTTTGCTGTACAAAAGTAATGACCTGAGTTCAGATTCTTGTCCTGCCACGCAGACCTTGCATGATCGCAGTATCTGAGGTGTAAGCTTAAAGAAAGCCAGTCTCCTGCACCAGCATTGTCACCTGGCACCCCCTAACCTGCCCTTGAAAGGAAAAGTGAAATCCTGGATCCCTTCTTTAGTCTCTTCTTGCATCTGATCTACTATTAGCTAAGTATCTTTGCCCTTCCACAATCACTACATGATGTACTACCCCTAGGCTCAACAGTGATACACACATCATAATATAAGTTATTGCTCCAGGTCTAAAAACCAAAACAGCCATCCACCCAGAAACTCAAGCCCCTGAAACTATATGCCAAAATGAACTCCTGGTTTTGAGTTGACTGTAATAGATCTTCTCCCATAATGAAATAAATGTAACATAGGACTTGTGTTCACATATTAGACTATTGCCTTTCTGTTATGACAATGTTTCCTAAAGGTATTACTGAAAGCTTTAGTTTCAAGCATATTTGAAGGTGATAGAATGTGTGTGCTGACTGTGTTTTTTTTTTTTAATCAAACAAACACAAACCTACACGTATATGGGAAGACAGTACTTAATTGATAAGACGCCCTCCTTAGATTACCTATAGGAAAGTCTGTAGGGGATGTTCTTGATTAATGATTAATTTGGGATGTCATTGGGGGAAGTACTTTTCCTGTGCAGGGAGAAAATCAAGAAAAGCAATCCATGGCCTCTGCTTGAGTTTCTTCCTCCAGGTCCGAGTCCAAGTTTCTGCCCAGACATCTTTTCATAGTGGATTGTAAACTATAAGATGAAATAAACTCTTCTTCTCAACTTGCTTTCAGCTGCCATGTTGTATCAGAACAATAGAAATTTAACAAATAAAATATTTGGTTCCTTTTCTCAGCTTTTGTAAATGAATGCCCATCATTACTTAAACTGTGGCAGACTTTATATATTCTAGTGAGTGTGACTAATGTGCAGACGCCTTAAAAGGAAAATAGTTCTCAAAAGTGAAGGAGACCCAAAATAAATCAGAATGCACTTTCATTCTTTATTGTTTTAATCTTGCTATTGGAGCTGCAAATATTTTTTCAAAGGATTATACACTCTACTGGTGAGGAACAGTCCCTCACTTTGTGTTATCTCTTCCCTCAATTCATAATTTCCAATTAAATGATTAAATTTACATTTAGCTCTCTAAAAAGTTTATTTCCTAATTCCTAATAAATGAGGGGTTAAACTAGGTGAATAATTAAATGACACTGCATTCTAAGATTCCTGTATTCTGATTCTATAGATGAGGGACCTTAAATCATATATGAATTTTGTCTATGAAGAAATTGATATCTTTACATGAAGAATAGTCTAACTACAATTTCATTTTCTATTACCATTTTGAAAGGATGCAAAAGGAAAAACTGGTAATGATGATAGTTGTAATCTGCCAAAAATTTCTGATTATATTCCTACCAAACTGTAATTCCTACCAAACTGTAATTGATTTTCCATCTCAGACATAAGTGTTCTGTGACTAGTTATGACCAATGAGCCGAATGTAGAAACATGACACTTTAATGACAGACTATTTAACTACCAGTTTGAAAGTCACCCATGTTTTCAGGTACATCTGTAGCAATGATGGGCCAGGCTTAAGACGTTAGACAGCTTAACTTTTTGCAACGAGCAGACACTTCCTTCTAGAAAGTGAGTTTTAGTCCAGTAACAAAAGACAGAAATGGTATTTATTATTTAAATATTTCTATTTATAACACTAGTACATGAAAGTGATTTCCATCATTCTTGATTCACAGTTATGCATCAGCAGGAAGCATTAGGTCATATTTTAGACTAACTAAAACATAAACATTTTTTTCCAAGACTGCTATGGCAGAGTTGATATTTATAAGAGGAGGAGGTTTTACTTTTATACTAAAACTAAACACTAAAGTAGAACCACAATATCAAGAAGGATTTTTAAGTATTGTAAAATATCCAGGAACTTTGAACAATCTCCAGTTTCATAACCAATCTGTGATAAGCAATGAGTTACAGGGCAATATGAGCCACAAGACAAAACCTTTTTTCAAGAAACACCAAAAGATGAAATAAGTAAAAATAAAAAAAACATACGTGAGTATCTGTGTGAGAGTGTGTGTATGGTGTATACATGTGGGATGTGAATTCACTTGTGTCTTTGGGCACTTATACCTGTGGGTGCTCATGCAGACATCCCAGAATAGCTTATGTTCTTTTCTTTTTTTATTAGATATTTTCAATATTTACATGTCAAATAATATCTCCTCTCCCAGTTTCCCCTCTAAAAAACAGAAAGAAAAAGAAAAGAAAAAAGAAAACCCTGTTCCATTCCTCCTCCCCTTGCTCACCAACCCACTCTCTTCCACTTGTTGGCCTTGGCATTCCTCTACACTGGGACATAGAACCTTCACAGGACCAAGAGTCTCTCCTCCCACTGATAACCAATTAGGCCATCCCCTGCTATACACATGCTCCTGGAGCCAAGAGTCTCACCATGTACACTCTTTGGTTGGTGGCTTAGTCCCTGAGAGCTCTGAGGGTACTAGTTAGTTCATACTGTTGTTCATCCTATAGGGCTGCAAACCCTTCAGCTCTTTGGGTCCTTTCTCTAGCTCCTTCATTGGGGACCCTGTGCTCAGACCAATAGATGGCTGTGAGCCTCTACTTCTCTATTGGTCGGATACTGTCAGAGACTTTGTTCCTTTGAGAATGAGAGCCTATTGCCATCCTCCACAATTTCCATGTGTGCTGACTACCTGACAAGGATCCTCTGAATTGATCAGCAAGTCCTCTTACCCAGCATCTAGTTAGTTAATATATTTCTTACTAAATTTTTTTTGATGCATGCCTATTATAGAATTAATGGCTACTCCTGTGAAAGAGGAAAATAGAAAAGCTAAATTAATATAAAGATAAATGAAATGATTGCTAAATATGTTTTAAAGTGAGAACTACTGCCACTTCAATTATTCTTTAACAATTTTCTCACTTTTGCAAGGCCAACATAAAGCTATGAAATAAAATATTTGTGTATTTTGTTTTAGGAAAACCTAAGAGAGTGAGAAATTTGTCATTGATGTTTATTTGCATTGTTGTGAAAGCTTACTCTATATTTGTAGAGTAATTTGGAGTTTTGTCAGCTTTTAAAATGTCTTCAACACTTGCTGTTTTTCTTAACTAAGTTTTTAAAGAATACAAACTCCACTCCTTCATTGCTGGTGGGATTGCAGGCTGGTACAACCACTCTGGAAATCACTTTGGCGGTTCCTCTGGAAATTGAACATAGTACTACCAGAGGACCCAGCTATACCACTCCTGGACATTTACCCAGAAGATGATCCAACATGTTATAAGGACACATGCTCCACCATGTTCATAGCAGCCTTATTTATAATAGCCAGAAACTGGAAGCAACCCAGATGTCCCTCAACAGAGGAATGGATACAGAAATTGTGGTACATCTACACAATGGAGTACTACTCAGCTGTTTAAAACAACGAATTTATGAAATTCTTAGGGAAATGGATGGATCTGGAGAATATCATCCTGAGTGAGGTAATCCAATCACAAAAGAACACACATGGTATGCACTCTCTGATAAGTGGATATTAGCCCAGAAGATTGGAATACATGAAGTAAAACAAACTACAAATAACTCAAGAAGAAGGAAGACCAAAATGTGGATATTTCATTCCTTCTTAAAAGGGGGAACAAAATATCCATGGAAGGAATTGCAGAGACTTACTATGGAGCAGAGACTGAAGGAAGGACAATCCAGCCTGATATAGCTGTCTCCTGAAAGGCTCTGACAGTAACCAACTAATATAGAAGTAGAGGCTCACAGCCATCCATTGGACTGAGTACAGGGTCCCCAATGAAGGAGCTAAAGAAAGGACCCAAGGAGCTGAAGGGTTTGCAGCTCCTTAGGACAAACAACAATATGAACTAACTAGTACCCTCAGAGCTCCCAGGGACTAAACCACCAACCAAAGAGTGCACGTGGTTGTATAGCATATGTATAGCAGAGGATGGCCAATTTGCTCATCAATAGGAGGAGAGGCCCTTGGCCCTGTGAAGGTTCTATGCTTCAGTGTAGGGGAATGACAAGGCCAGTAAGCAGGAGAGATTGGGGTGGTGAGCAGAGGGAGGGAGGAGGGGGGAGGGAACAGTGGTTTGTTCTTGTTGGTTTTGGTTTTTGGTTTTTGGTTTTTGGTGGGTTTTTTTGATGGGAAACTGGGAAAGGAGATATTGTATAACATGTAAATAAAGAAAATATCTAATAAAAAGAGAACGTTGAATTATACAATAAAAAAGAATACAAATTATTTTCCTCTTTTTGGCACACTTAAACTTTTTTCAATAAATGTTTTATACAATTATACAAGGTATTGTTCATCAGAGACATGTCTCAATCCTTAAAACATTCCTATCTCTTAATTTCATTTTGAAAACAATATAGAAATTGAAATCAAATCATTAGAGATGTTTAATCCGCATTTCTGCAAATATCTCACAAGAAATGATTTCAATTGTGCTGATTTTCTTGTGTTAACGAAGCTGCTAAATATTTGTAGATGTAAATTAAATTTATTTCACTTAATTCAGTTTTAATAACTTATTATTTTAAAATTTTATATATCTGGGGAATAAGCCCCATGACCTGAATATAAGAGGTCTGTGCTCCACCGCTGTCCTTTACCCTCTTAAACACCCTGTCACCTCTATGCATTGTCTTCTTATTTGATAAACTTTCATTCTCTTCCGAGTCTGACATCAAATCACAGACTCACAGATCCAGATTCTTAGTAAAGCTAGAAACAAAAACGAAATGGTACTATATTTCTAACAATGCCATAAGCACCCATCTGTATAGGGGCTTCTCAAAGCCAACATTCTCTCTCAGTAGTGATTTTAATCTTCTGTCAACAAGCTTAAGTGCTAAAATGACTAAAATAACTGACTATAGTTCTATCAAATTAAATACTGTTATAAATTGGCTGGTTCTTTTTAGAGTAAAAATCACTTATGTTCTCAGCCTCATTATTTTTTGCCAAAACTATTATAATCTTTAATCCTTCCCTGTCTTGTCTCTCCTATCTCAAAAGCGTCATCTTCCCTGCAGTTAGAGGAATGTGTAAACATAGTCCTGTCTTTTTCAGGGTTAAAAGTATTTGAAGTACTTCACATTGATTAGAGAGAAATGTCTACATCCCTTCGAATCTCTTTCAAGATATTATATGATCTGTTTTCAGCACGCACACCCATCCATAAAGGCTTCCCTAATCCTTTCAGACAAACTTAGTCACACTTCCTTTAGGCTCCCATTGCCTGTGCATTATTTATTATGTCACTTGTCTCATTTGAGTCCAGTCATCTTCTGTGCCTCTCCACCGACTTGTGATCCCTTAAGGGATGAGACAAATTCATTCTGTTCTCCTTTCTATCCTGAGTGTCTCCTACTTGACTTTACTCTGCCCCTATCTGTCTTGGACTCCCATACCTCATTCAATAGGGGATTTGACAGGCGAAGGAAAGCAATTAAAATAGTGTACATGTCTGTAATAATAATGGTACCGTTAACAAAGCCTTACCTAAACTGCCCTTAGTACTTTATATACATTATCTAATTTAATTCATCGTAACACATGAAAATGAAATTGTACGGATGCTGCTGGTCTTACTTAGGGTTTCTGTTGCTATGATTGAGTATGATGACCAAAACAACTTGAGGAAGCAAGGGTTTATTTCACCTTAAAACTCTCAGGGTAATCTCCAGTCCTGGGGAAGGTCAGCGAAGGAATACATACAAACACAACAGGAACCTGGAGGCAAGAGCTAATCCAGAGGACATGAAGGAGTGCTGATTCTGGCTTGCTCTTCATTGGCTTCCTCATGCTGCTTTCTTATAATATCCAGGACAAATAGCCCAGGGGTCACTTAAGAGTCTCTCTTACCAAATACTCTACTTTTTACCAAGTTGGCATAAAATGAGCCAGCCCAGACACATAGCTATTCAGCTAGAATTTTTCTTTTCTCATTTGTCCTCAGTAAAGTCCCAAAGACTTTAAAATTCCAAACATCACGGAAGGGGAAATTTCTGGTTGTGTCATGTGATGCAGAATCACATGATGTTTTGCTGAGGCAATACTCATGAGACAACACTTGATGTTTGGAGCGAGTATAAATAGGAAACAATGGACAGTGACAGAGCACTTGCATAGCTAGCTGTGCAACTGTTCATTGGTCTCCAGTCTTTGCTGAACTTCATTTCCTTAAGAGAGGCAGGGCAGAGAACTGGTGCCATTCAGGCTTGTCCTGGAGGATCCTGGCAGTTTATACACAGTTGGCAAAGGCCAGGCATTTTCTGGAAGTCTGTCAGTTTCTGCTGGACCGTGATGCCTTGTGTTTGGTGACACTTTTGAACTGGACTGTTGGTATCCTGACAAATAGAGATTGGAATTACCCT
>JADRCD010213610.1:0-15432 GCA_019843815.1 Montemys delectorum
GGGGGGAAGGGGGAGAGAGAGGGAAAGGGAAAGGGCTTGGCAACTGTGCTTTAATGAGCCTAAAGCCAAATAGTATAAACAACATATTTCCCTTAGCTCTCAGGTTTCTGCTAATTTTGGTGGTGATCAGGTATAGAACCTTATTATATAATCACATACATTGGGATAAATATGACCTTTGTGGTTTTTTTGTTGGGATTAAGAGTGTGCACTGCCACGCAGACTGACCATTATGTTTTCTCAGCAATGTAAAAGCCATCCATTCTCTTTGTGTGCACCTTAGGAGCAGCTTTCTCAAGTTCTGGACGCCATGTTTGAAAAGGTAGTCAAAACTGACGAGCATGTCATTGACCAAGGAGACGACGGGGACAACTTTTACGTCATAGAACGGTAGGTGGGGGATGCTTTGTAAGTGTTTGGCCACGCTTCCTTGGAGTCATAATTTTGGACAAAAGTCTTATCCTATACTCTGTTCAGCCCAGAGAGCTCTAGAGCCAGGTGAATAAGTTTCCCAAAGCCTTTATAGGGATTATAGCTGCCTTTCTATCTACTGCTGTCCTGAGAATCCTGAGTAAAACCTTTATTTGGGGGAGACACCACTTAGAGTTGAAAGTCTAGAGTTGGACAAAGGATGGCAGGCTGTGTTTTATAAACATGCCATTTCCAACGTTCAGTTAAATTTTTCCCTGAAGCAGATCTGTGACGCCGTATTGTCTTGGGAAGCTTTGGTTTCCAGCTTGCTTTTAAAATGAATGTACTCCTCTGACCTCCATGAGCTCAATACCTTCTGACTCTGCACCAAGTATAAACCATATTGGGGAAAATGAAACACTGGGGTTTACCTCCCTAATGCTCCTGCAGCTTAGTGTCTTGAGCTGAATGTATCCTCCTGAGGAAGAATAGGGCTTTCTTCTGTGTCCTTCTCAGTCCTAAAACAGGAGTCTTCAGAGCCTAAGTCAGTAAATGTTACCGTGTATTCGTTACCTCCACTCTTTCATGTTAAAGACATCTTTATATAGATACTTATTTACATTCATTCATTTGTGTGTGTGTATTTAAAAAAAAAGGTTATTATTTTTACTTATGTGTGATGGTATGGGAGTGGGAAGTGAGGGTGGTTCACTGAGTGCCCACAGGAGCCAGCAGAGGGCATTAGATCCCTTGAAGCTGGAGTTAAAGACTTGTGCACTGCCGATCAGGATGCTAGAATCAGAACTCTGGACAAGCTGTAGGTGCTTCTAACCCTTGAGCCAGCTCTCCAAACCCCTTCTTCCTTTCAAAGTAACTTCAAAGTTTAAAACAAAACAAAACTTAGTACAAATAGTATAAAAAATTCTTATAAGCCCAGCCCTACAGTTTAATATTCTGTCGTATTTAGCGTATCAGTTTGTTCAGAATAAGTTCCAGAAAGCTAGGCATGGACATCTACACCTGTAATCACAGCAACAGGAATGTGGAAGCAGGAGGTTGAGGAGTTCGAGGTCATCCTCAGATACATAGCAGTTTCAAAGTCAGCCTGAACCGTCTGAGGCCGTCTCAGAACAACACACAGTAAGTCTCAGATGCAGTGTTCCTCCACCTCCACCTTCATTCCCACCTGTGTTTTCTTAGACACATCACAAGTTTTAAATGAGAAATAAACATTTTCATACCATTGCTGCCACAATGGAGGCTTATTTAGGATTTCCTGATGACTTCCCTGAGCTTTGGGGTTCTTTTATTGGTTGTCATCAAGTAACTGTTGTAAATTTAGCTCATCAAACCTTTCCTTGTTAAAAATGTGTTTATTTGTATTTTACACACACACACACACACACACACACACACACACACACACACACACGGGTGTGTGCTTGTACAGACATCAGGACAACTTGCTGGAGTCAACTTTCTCCTTCTACCACGTGGGTTTTGGAGACTGAAAATACTCAGGTTGTTAGGCTTGGCAGCAAGAATTCTTACCAAAGAGGCATCTCACTGGTCCCTGTTCAAGGGAAGTCTTAGTTTATGTGTATGTCTGGGTATCTGGATGCATGCACGGCACGTATGTAGAGGTGTTGGTCAAGGTCAGAAGAAGACAGTGGATGCCTTGGCACTGGCGTCACAGGTGGCTGTGAGATGCCTGGCATGAATGCTAGGAATCTAACTTGGGTCTTCTTCAAGACGAACAAGTGCCCTTAACTGCTAAGTCATTTCTCCAGCCCTGTTCACATTTGTTTTGTTTTGAGACAGGGTTTTCCTTTGTAGCTCTGTCTGTCCTGGAACTCTTTATGTAGGTCAAGCTGGCATCAAACAGAGTTTGTCTCTGCCTATCTCTGCCTCCTAGGATTAAAGATATGTGCCACCATTCCTGACTTTTTAAGTTTTTAAGAACTTTATGTGTATGGATGTTTTGTCTGCATGCCTGTCTGTGCATCACGTGGCAGGCTTGTTACCACAGAGACCAGAAGACAGCATTGTATCCCCTGGGACTGCAGGGATAGATGACCATGATCTACCATGTAGGTGCTTGGAATTGAACCTGGATCCTCTGGAAGAGCAGCCAGTGCTCATAACCACCAAGTCATCTCTCTGACCCCTGTTCAAAATTTTTAATGAAAAATTTTACAACTTCCTGATTAACTTTTGTGTCCTTGGTACTACTGGCTAATTAATTGTTATAATTAAATTATATTTATTTATAATATTTATTATTTATACAATATATTTTATTATATATTAAATTATAATTACATTATTATAATTGAAGGTATTTTTCCTTAAACATTTTTTTATGCATGTGGGTGTTTTGCCTGCATGTATGTCTGCGCGCCACATGCATACCTGGTGCCCATTAAAGCAAGAAGGGCATTGGCTGCCCTGGGACTGGAGTTATAGATAGTCATGAGTTACCTTGTGGGTTCTGGAAAGTAGACTCTGCTTCTCAGAAGAGCAGCCGTGCTTTTGACCTCTGTGCTGTCTCTCTAGCCCTAGAATGATTGCTTGTTTTTAACTTTTGCTGTTATATTGTCTAGTGAGTAACCCTGCAGTAAATCTTTTCAGTATCTTTATCTCTTTTGAATGATTTCACCAGGACTTATGTGTGTATATGTGTTCATGTGTGTTTATGATTACACGTGTGTTGATGTTGCTGTGCCAGTGTTCAGAGGTAAGAGGACTCCTCAGGTGCATTTGCTCAGGTGCTGCCCACCTTATTTGCGGCAGGGTCATTCATCGGCCTGGGGCTTGCCAGTTAGCATAAGCTGGCCAGCCAGCAAGCTCAGTTTTATATCTGCCTGCCTTCCTGGGTCTGGGATTAGAAGTGAAGGCCACCACGACTGGCTTTGATTGATTGTTTCAAGAAGGGGTTTCTCTGTGTAGTCCTGGCTATCCTGGAACTCAGAGGGTCACCTGCCTCTGCCTGCTGGAGTGCAAGGATTAAAAGCATGTGCCACCACTGTGGGACGTGCAGGTACTTGGCCAGTTGAGTGCCCTAGCCCTCAAAGGATCTCTTTGAGTCACTTGTTGATATTGTTAGTTGTCTTACAGAAATTCTGAGAAGTTTGCTTCTTAGTGCGTGGAACATGTCCATTTCTCTAAAGGGTAGTTCTGAGTATTTTTTGAGCAATCATTTGCAATAACAGGTAGAAAGTTGTTTAACTATTTTAATCAGTTTGGTCCTTGTTTTCAACAAACCATGAAAAAAAAAAAAACTTTACAGTCAACTCAATGCTTCCCACAGAATACTTGATAAGATTCAACATCTTTTTGTAATAAACTCTTTATCATGCAAAATACAGTGACTTATCCAGGGAGCTAAGGCCAAAGGTCAGGAGTTCAAGGCCAGCCTGGGTTAAGCTGAAAGACCCTGTACTCCCTTCATCCTCCCAGAAATAACTGAGCACAAGAAAGGGCACCTGTGCTCTTCGTTTCAGTTAATATTGTGCTTGAAGCCCCAGCCAGTATAGTAAGGCAAAGTAAGGAAGAAAGTTCATGCAGACTAGAGAAGAAGTAAAAGTCTTTGCAGGGAAAATCCTCAGGAATGCTACAAAGAAGTTACTAACTGAGCAAGTCAATTCCTCAAGGTTGGAAAATGCAAAGTCAAATGCAGGGCTGGAGAGATGGCTCAGCAGTTAAGGGTACTGGCTGCAGCTCCAGAGGACCCAGGTTCAATTCCTAATGTGTATGTGACAGCTAATGACTATCTGTAACTCCAGCTGCAAAGAATTGGACACCCTCATTTGGCCTCCTTGGGCATTGCATGTACATGGTGCATAAATATTCATGTAGGCAAAACATCCATGTACATAGAATTTAATAAAAATAATAATATTAGTGCAAAAATCATTTGTATGTTTTAGCAAAATTATGTTGGTTATCCCACCTTTGAGACGGGATATTGTGTATCCTAGAGTCACCTTAAACTCACTGTGTAGCTGAGGATGGTCTTGAACTTTTGATCCTCCTGCTTCTAACTCCCCAGTGCTGTAATTACAGACAGGAACCACTATGCCTGGTTTATCTAGATCAGGGCTCAAACCCAGGGCCTCCTGCATGCTAGGCAAACACTCTCAACTGAGCTCTGTCCCCGTCTCTGCATGTCTTATATGTATCAGTCAGTTTTTAAACTTATCAGAAGTAATTAACTATTTTTTGTCATTCTTCTAGGGGAACCTATGACATTTTAGTAACGAAAGATAATCAAACACGTTCTGTTGGTCAGTATGACAACCGTGGCAGTTTTGGAGAACTAGCTCTGATGTACAATACCCCGAGAGCTGCTACCATCATCGCCACCTCAGAAGGCTCCCTTTGGGGATTGGTGAGTGAGAAATACATGGTGTCGTGTTACTATCTTCTATAGTCAGTTATCAAAAATGTGATGTTCCCTCAGTGACCTAGCCATGTCCTTTATCCTAAGTTACAGAAATGTGAGTGGTCCATATTCTCATGGTGACAGGGCTCTTGCTACATTTACTTGTTTTTATTAGGTAATTACAGAGGGAAGAGAACTCTCTGTGTACCAACTTATAGCCCAGGAGGGCTGTGGACTGAGACACTATCACTTACATACATGTACACACAGGAGAGGAGGAAGAGGAGCAGCCACAGTGGTGGTGCTGGCATGAAATCTTAGCTAGGTGGCACTGCCATCTCTAGTTGTGCCAGTAGCAGGTTATTCTGCATCCAGCCATCCACTTGTGCTTCTGACTACAGCCATACCCAGGAATACTCAGGAATGCTCATAACCGTACTCAGGGAAATGAAATTTAGTTGTCTTTGGTAAAACACTGTAGTTCTTGTGTATACTATCTATTGTCTACTTCATTTCTATCTATCTATCTATCTATCTATCTATCTATCTATCTATCTATCTATCTATCTATCGATCTATCTATTTATGGTACTTTGAGACAGGTTAGCCCTGGCTGTCCTGGAACTCATTTTGTAGACCAGACTGGCCTCGAACTCACAGATTTGCCTGCCTCTGCCTCCTAAGTGCTAGGATTAAAGGCATGCACCACCACTACCTGGCTACCTTGTTTCTCTTTGCATTACGTTACATATCCATAATCTGTAACTCTTCTTTCAAAAATATCTTATACTACAATTCTATATTTTATTTTTAAAATGAGAATCTCTGTTTCTGCCTCCCTTATAAGAATTAATTTATGTCACAGAATTAATATCGTTCTGATTAATGGAAGAATAATAGATGAATCAAAATTTCCTAAGCTTGGTAAAAGAAATATATATACATACACACATATACACACATATATACATATACATATAAATATTATGTATATAATATATATTAATTAAAACTAAGTGAATCCTGCCAGGAACAGTAGCACAAGCCTTGAGTCCCAGTACCTGGAAGGCAGAGGCAGGTGAATCTCTGAGTTCAGAGTCAGCCTGGTCTACATTGTGAATTCCAGGCCAATTAAGGCAGCATAGTGAGACTGTCTCAAAAGAAACAACAAACAAACAAAAATAGCTAGTCCCAAACAAGAAAAGCATGAAGAAATTGATAACCCAGTACACAGCATGAAGTGTCTTGAATGCAGAGGAGTGACGGATGCATCATGAGTGGGGAAACCCACAGTCAGTGCTGAAGAATAGCATCCTGCCAGCCAGTGTTGTCTGCTCCCTCAAGAGACCCCTAAAGATGAGGGCCTTCTCATTGGAAGGAGGCTGACCCTAAAGGAATGGCCAGAGCCAGTTCAGGAGGGAAACAACAGAAGCAGCAACGTTAGAGACACTAAACCCAAAGGAACCACAAGGAGGGAAACATAAGCAGCAGACAGGGAGCAGCCTTATTCCTGTTTTCTAAATTATGTGAGACAGTTTAATTAAGAGTTTGTACATTGACTGTAGTAGTTGTTGTACATGAAAAAGTATTTGAGACACATTTTATAGAGGGAGAGGCCAACCGGGCATGGTGGCCCCTGCCTTTAATCCCAGCACTTGGGAGGCAGAGGCAGGCGGATTTCTGAGTTCGAGGCCAGCCTGGTCTACAGAGTGAGTTCCAGGACAGCCAGGGCTACACAGAGAAACTCTGTCTCGAAAAACTAAAAAAAAAAAAAAAAAAAAAAAAAAAAAAGAAGGAGGGGCCAGATTGAAGTAAAACCTATCAAAGTAGTCCAGTTGTGCAGTACATTGATGTGAATCATATATGTCTAATGTAAGCCTAGAGCAGTCTCTAAAAAGTTCTGTAGCTGAATGTAGTGCATGTTTCTTAGTCTCAGCTGCTCAGAAGCCTTCAAACATGAAAGCCACTGAAGCCCAGGATTTCAGGGGCACACTAGTCAGCACAATGAAACGCCATCTCTCCCCTCCCCCACCAAAGATTGTCTAGAGATGTAGTCAACTGTTGTAAACCAAATTCCCACTACGATGATTCATGTTCTCTAAAGATTTATTTATTTATTTTATGTATACAAGTACACTATAGCTGTACAGATGGTTTTGAGCCACCATGTGGTTGCTGGGATTTGAACTCAGGACCTTTGGAAGAACAGTCAGTGCTCTTACCCACTGAGCCATCTCTCTAGCTCCCTCATGTTCTCTAAATAGGCCAGTGGCGGTACAGTCGTAATCCCAGCACTTAGGCAGAAGCAGGAGGATTGCTGCAAACATAAGACCACTTAGTCCACATAGTTAGGTCCAAGCTAGATAGGGCTGCAGAGCAAGTCCCGGCCTCAACAAAACAACCTGTTGTTGTCTCACAGGCTTAGCAAATAAAAGCACTCTCCACACAAGTGTGATACCCTGAGTTCAGTCCTCAGAACCCGCAGTGGAAGGAGGGAACTGACTTATGACAGTTGCCCTCTGACCTTCACTCATGCACCCCACTCGACACCCCTCCCCAATAATAATAATAATAATAATAATAATAATAATAATAATAATAATAAATACAACCTTTGTCTCTTTTAAAGAATAAAAATGGACTGGAGAGTTGGCTCAGTGGGTTAAGAGCCCTGTCTGCTCTTCAAGACGACACATTTAAATTCTCATGGCAGGTCTCAACTGTCTGTAACTCCAGTTCTAGATCCCACACCCACTTCTGGCCTCTGGATACAATGATTGTGTAGACTATATGTAGGCAGAACATCTGTACACATAATTAGAAAATAAAGTAAAAAGAAGAATAAGAGGTAAGCAAACATTCTAATTTAAAAAGACTATAAGACTGAATTTAATAAATGATCCACTGGGTGGTGGTGGCGCACGTCTTTAGTCTCAGCACTTGGGAGGCAAAGGTAGGTTGATTTCTGAGTTCGAGGCCAGCCTGGTCTACAGAGTTCCAGGACAGCCAGGGCTACACAGAGAAAAACCCTGTCTCGAAAAATCAAATCAAATCAAAACAGAACAGAACAAAACAAAACAAAACAAAAAACAAAAAAGAAATGATCCGGGGGCTGGGGCTGGCAAGATGGCTGAGTGGGTAAGAGCACTGACTGCTCTTCCGAAGGTACTGAGTTCAAA
The DNA here is from genome assembly GCA_019843815.1 of Montemys delectorum. Taxonomy (NCBI): domain Eukaryota; kingdom Metazoa; phylum Chordata; class Mammalia; order Rodentia; family Muridae; genus Montemys; species Montemys delectorum. The sequence continues at coordinate 7,975 of JADRCD010213610.1, forward strand.
TCCCAGCAACCACATGGTGGCTCACAACCACCCGTTATGAGATCTAATGCCCTCTTCTGTGTGTCTGAAGGCAGCTACAGTGTACTTATTTATAATAATAAATAAATCTTTGGGCTGGAGCGAGCAGGGACTGAGCAAGCAGGGTTGACTGGAATAAGCAGAGGTCTTGAAATTCAATTCCCAACAACCACATGAAAGCTCACAACCATCTGTGCAGCTACAGTATACTCATATGCATATAATAAATAAATCTTAAGGGATAAGAAGAAGGTCTGGAGAGATGGCTCAGCGGTTAAGAGTACTGACTGCTCTACCAGAAGTCCTGAGTTCAAATCCCAGCAACCACATGGTGGCTCACAACCATCTAATGTGATCTGATACCCTCTTCTGGTGTGTCTGAAAAATTGAAATTAATATTTATTCTTTATAATAATAGAAATAGTGAAAATCTCCAAACATTTGAAAATTATATAACCACTCTTTGTTTAAGTTATATAAGTAAATAATTAATAAAGTAAAAATAACAAATAAGGTAATATAAATAAAAATGGAAATTATTTTAAAATATAATGGACTATAAAATAGCCTTCTGGCTTGACATAAGGGTTTTAGACATGTGAGAAGTAGCTACATCAGGCCTGGCACAGGCTAGATCCCCAGAGAATAGTTGCACCAATTCTCTGTGACCGTGGTGCTGGTCACCACCTGTCTGTGGTTGAGGACCCTCCTCTGCGATCCCAGCCTGCCCTCCTACTTGAAGCTGCTCTAACCTTTCCTTGCCCCTGATGTGAGGCTAGTGACCCTTGAAGAAGATGCCCCCCCCCCCCGGCTTCTGCCCTTCTCCTGCTTCAGTTGTTTACTTTGCAAGCTCAATCTCTATTGAACTTCTGTTCTATGTCCAGAAATGGAACTTCAGGGAGGTTCAAAGGCAAACCATTTGCACTACCTGCTGAGGAAAAGCGAGGATGATGTTGTCACGGAGACCTTACACTGGATTCCTCATTCCTGCTTAAATGACCCATTGCCCTCAGTCAGGAGAATTCTGGCAAACATGAGCGACAGTGACGTTCCTTTTCTCATTTGAATGTGAGGGCTCTTTGCCCTCTTGTGCACTTACTGCCTGTGGAAATTTCCTCTTCACAGCTCTGTGGGCCGCTCCTCAAGATTTAGATGGGCATCCTAGGGCTTTTTTATGCTGTTCACATCCACAAGAGCTGGCCTTGCACAGCATAAAATAAAATTTCTGGGAAGTATAAAACCATGCAGACCAAGGATCAGACTTGGCTAGGAGAGGTCGCTCAGTGTTGGAGTACAATGAAGCCCTGAATTCAGTCTCCAACTCTGCATAAAAGCAGGCATGGGAGCATGTTTTTGGTTACATGGTGAGTTCAAGAGCAGCTTCATTACATGAGAACTTGTCAATAAGTAAAAAAGAAAAAGAAAGAAAGAGAGAGAGAAAGGAAGAAAGGAGGAAGGAAGGAAGGAAAGGAAGGAAGGAAGGAAAGAAGAAAGAAAGAAAGAAAGAAAGAAAGAAAGAAAGAAAGAATGAAAGAAAGAAAGGAAGGAAGGAAGGAAGGAAGGAAGAAATTGATTGATGGGACAGGAACCCCTGGCTTACATGAGAACTTGCAAATGAACAAACAAACAAATTATTTAATGGGACAAGAACCCCAATATATAAGTCACCGAAGAAATTCTCCATTTTTTAAAAAAAATACCCCTTTTTAAAAAAAAAGTATTTATTTATTTTATGTACATGAGTACAGTGTAGCTATTTTCAGATACACCAGAAGAGGGCATCAGCATCAGGGGTAACCTTCTTTTACTATGTAGCTGTGCTGGCTTCAAACTCACAGAGATCTTTTTCTGGCTTGCAAGTGCTGGGATTAAAGGCAAGTGCCATTGTATCCAATAACAGTGTTTCAATCTTTTTTTTTTTTTTTTTTTTTGGTTTTTACGAGACAGGGTTTCTCTGTGTACCTCTGGCTGTCCTGGAACTCACTCTGTAGACCAGGCTGGCCTAAAACTCAGAAATCTGCCTGCCTCTGCCTCCCAAGTGCTGGGATTATAGGCGTGCACCACCACTGCCCGGCTTCAGTGTTTCAATCTTAATTGTCCTCGTTCTACAGTATTTTTGGCCTAGATTAGCCCAGAAAATACACAAAAACTGAATTTTAAAAATAATGGCATAATATTTCAAAGTATGAAAGTAGCTTTTTAAACATTTATTTATTTTATGTATTCTAGTTTACTGTAGCTCATCTTAAGACTGTAGCTGTCTCCAGACACACCAGTCAGATGGTTGTGAGCCATCATGTGGTTACTGGGAATTGAACTCAAGACTTCTAGAAGAGCAGCCAGTGCTCTTAACCACTGAGCCAACTCCAGTCCATGTGATAAATTCTTTTTTTTTTAAAGATTTATTTTTGTTTATTTTTTATGTATATGAGCACACTGTATGTAGCTGTACAGGTGGCCGTGAGCGCTATCGTGTGTGTGTGTGTGTGTGTGTGTGTGTGTGTGTGTGTGTGTCTGCTGTTGATCTCAGGACCACTGCCAGCCCCGCTCAGCCCCGCTTGCTCTGGCCTCTTGCTCCGGTGTAATTTATTGCAGCTGTCTTCAGATGCACCAGAAGAGGGTGTCTCATTACAAGTGGTTGTGAGCCACCATGTGGTTGCTGGGATACAAACTCAGGACCTCCAGAAGAGCAGTCAGTGCTCTTACCTGCTGAGCCATCTCGACAGCCCCATGTGATAAATTCTTAATCTTAGAATTCAGAAATCAGCCGGCGGTGGTGGTGCACACCTTTAATCCCAGCACTTGGGAGGCAGAGGCAGGCGGATATCTGAGTTCGAGGCCAGCCTGGTCTACAGAGTGAGTTCCAGGACAGCCAGGGCTACACAGAGAAACCCTGTCTCAAAAAAAAAACAAACAAAAAAACAAAGGAATTCAGAAATCAATGGCAGATGATGCGTCCCATGAGAGCAGTAAAGACTGAGTAACTCTTGTCAAGCAAGCAGGCAGTGAAGAAAATGAAGACCAGCTTAGTGCCAGAGAGCTGTAAACTAGTACACTGTAGTTTAGAACAGTGAAGGGGAAGGGGCCCACAGTTGCCCATACTGGGAATACAAGTGACTTCTCTGATTAAATAAGTGAATCATGGCATGAGATAGGGCCTGGAATTCTGGGGCTAATGGACTAGAGCCCATAAAAAACACATTGTCTCCACCATGTGTCTGCCTGTCATCAAAGATGCTGAGCAGCTGCAGCTCAGCACTTTCTGTATTGAGGCTTCTGATCTTCTTCTGTCAGCCTTCACATTTAGGATGTCATTACTGTGTGAAAACAGTCACCTCTGACAGCCAGAGGTAGAAGAAAAAGATTGCTAACTTAGATCTGATTCCAAAACCATTTTATTTTCTTGTGAAATAGAACTAAGTTGCTCAATTGGACCCCCTGCTGTTGAGTCTTCTGTTTGTTGAGTGTCTGAGATCACAGGCTTACACCGCCATGCCCTGGAGCCCACTGGAAATGATTGTAACGTTTGCCTTCTGTATTTTTGACCTAGTACAGTTCAGTTCAAATGCTATCTTGAACTATGTCTTGAACTTTTTTGATACCTTTATATTTTCCACCAGCATATAGCAATTGGAAATATTCTTATCAATTTTATGTCTTGTTTTCTTTTGATTTTCTTAGAGATAGGGTCTTACTATCATCCAGGCTGGCCAAGAACTCACCTTGTAGCTCAGACTGATCTTGGATGTATGGATTTTCTGCCTGAGCCTCCTAAGTGTTGATTAAGGCTGTGGGCCCTGCATATTTTGTGTTGTCTTTTCATTATAGTTACAAACTCTTGACAGGTGTTATTTGGCTTTTCTGTAGGGTATCTTTTGGTACTGCATAATACTTGCGAGCTCCCAGGTATTTAATGGGAGTTTTGTTTTGTGTTCTATTTATGGCCCATAGGTGGCACTCACTGAGCACAGCCAACTATAGTCTGAAGACTTCTGCCTAGCCCAAGATGGAGGGTTTTTTTCTTCTAGCATCATTAAACTCTGTTGATACAGTGACTTCCAGCCCTCTAGCAGTTGTTCAACTATTTAAACCATCGATATTCTCCTACACAGACATATAGTAGAATTTTCCTAATTTTTTCTTGTAGGACCGGGTGACTTTTAGAAGAATCATAGTGAAAAACAATGCAAAGAAGAGGAAGATGTTTGAATCATTTATTGAGTCTGTTCCACTCTTTAAATCACTAGAGGTAAAGTTTGAGTAAGAGTCTGTTTATATAATTTACAAAAAGCTGTTAAAATTACTCTTAGGTTTCAAATAATGCTGTTATAAACTAGTTGTAACCCATAACATTCAATCAAGGTTTTATCTTTATACTATATAACTATATCCATAATTTAGATGTCAGAACGAATGAAGATTGTGGATGTGATCGGGGAAAAGATCTATAAGGATGGAGAACGAATAATCACTCAGGTGAGTCGGGGTCTCACACAGCTCCTTTTCTGGAAGTCACCATCTCAAGGAACAGTGTCCTGCTTGTAGACTGTGGTAATGCGCATCTGTAACGGCAGCATTGAGGAGGAAGGAAGCTGGTTAGTGGTGGTGCATGGCATGAACCCAAGCACTCAGGAGACAGAGGCAGGCCAGTGTCTCAGTTCAAGGCCAGCCTGGCCTGCAGAGGAAGTTCCAGGCCAGCCAGAGCTACAGAGAGGAAATCCTGTCTTAAAAAAACAAAACAAAAAGAAAAAGAAAAAGAGAGGCTAAGATCGTAGGTTCACAAGTTCAAGGCCAGCCTGGGACACATTGTGTTACTCTGATTCCAATAGAAAACAAAGATTTAGCTGGGCCTGATGGCACATATCTTTAATCCCAGCACTCAGGAAGGAGGACCAGGTGAGGCTGATGTCACCCCTGAGACCTCTGAATGAAGTTCCCTGGTGCCCATCTCCCTGACACATGGAGAAGTCTTGCTGTCTTACTTAGTTCATGTACCAGGGGATGAACTCACATGCTGAGCAGTCTCCTGCCCCTGAGCTTCATCCTTAGCCCTTTATGTTTGTGTTTGAGACAGTATTATCAAGTTGCCCTGAACCTGAAAGTCTTCAAAGTTGCTGTGACTACACTGTGTGCTGCTAGGCTCAGACTTCCATTCATTTGTGGGCAGGCTTCTGTCATTTGTTCTACTGGATATTATTTTCTTTTGCCTTTAAGTAAACTTTATTAATCTGTACTAGAATCCAGAGAAGATGGGGCTTATGCTCTGTTATCTCTATGGTGACACCAGAATCCTCCCCATCCAGTGATAATTCAGATCTTTGAGATGTCCTTGACATATCAGGGGTAAACTTATATATAAGATATAAACTTACCTGCCCATGGGTCTGACAAGCCCACTGGGAAGGTGTCTGGTTGAGTCAAGTTGAACAGTGTGTCTGTCCTTGAGCACAGCTGCGATGAGGATGGTTTCAGGTCAGTGTGAATCCCAGGCCTGTGTGCTTGAATCCCATGTATAGAACCGGCCCTACCAGAGCTTTGAGAACTAGTCAAACGTATGGAGAAAGAGGAGGAGAGAGCCCACTAGAGCACTGACAGAAGTATCCTGTTCATCCCAGGTTCCAGCTCTGAATGGCCTTGCTTGCTAGGTACATTTATATAGTTGACGACTGGGATAAACAAGATCCAGATAATTCCCACTGTGATGATGCATATGGGAAAAGCAAGAGTGTAGCATAGGAAGTAACTCATCCATGTTATTTGTAAAGGAAATCTTGCAGCTGGGCCTCCCTCCAGAGTAACTGCAAGTACTTTTTTTTGCAGATTTATGCAAAACTCAATTTCCGCCTTGAATATACAGAGTACAAATGCCTATTTGCTTTAGGAAATAAAAGTTTGCTTACATTTATATTATAAACTTACTAAGGCAATGAACTGTATAGAAAAAAACCCCACACATTTGTTCTGCTTAAAGCATAGCGTAAGCTGTTTTCCACATTATTACACATTTGCACCATAGTGTGTGACATATTGTCTGCATCACATGCTAGTCCATGCTACCACCCCAAACCTAGGCTCTGAGGCTGGGTACGGTGGCCCATCCCTAGGGGCTTCTGTCTTTCATCTCAAGCTGTTGGCCTGGAGTTGGTCCTGTCCTATCTGTGACACTTCAGTAGCATGCATACAGACCGGTGTTCTTTTTTTTCATTCCTTATAGTATTTGTGCCTCTTTTCTTGCTCAGACTTGCCAGTGGCTTGCCAGTTCTTTTCCTTATCTCTGTGACTAATTTTCTGACAGAAGCAACTTCCTCCAGGAAGGGAACCTTTATTCTGCTCACAGTTTCAGGGGATATCAGCTCATCCCCTGGCAGGAGCAAGCCAGTCCGTGGTAATGAGAAAGAGAACATGACAAGCAGGGCAAGGGTAAATCTCTCAGGCCCCTTGTTCCAACGTTCATTAACTTCCTAAGAAAGTGTCTCCAGATGGGGATCAAGTGTTGAAATGCATGAGCCTTTGGGAGACATTTTACATCCAAACTATAACACAGAAATCTTTCAGTTTTTCGACAGGATCTAGCTGTTCAAAGCAAGTTCCAGCACAGCTAGCCATGGCTACACAGAGAAACCTATGGGAAGAGGAAGTGCAGGGGAGGGGTACAAAACCCAAAACAACTAAGGCTTCTTAACTGGCCTCCAGCCTGCTATAAAGTCAGGCTGGCGGGCTAGTGAGCCCCAGGCATTTGCCTGCATCTGCCTCCCAGCACTGAGGTTACAGATATGCATTACCACCCCAAACCTAGGCTCTGAGGACTGAACCTCAGGTCACTGTGCTGGACTTGCAATGCATGAGCTTTATCCCTTTCTCTTCTTGAGGATTGTGTTTATTGATCAATATTATTCCTAGACCTCATACTCTGGGCCTTGCTTTGACACTATTTGCAGCATTCTTGTTTAACTGGTCTCACCGGCAGTCGGAGCAGAGATGCTGTGTAGTTGATGACCCGGTCATATTCCTGGAGACAAATATGAGTGTGTCAGACAGAAGAGAAATGTTAGTCATAGAAGTTAATGTCCTTACTGATCAGGAACCTTTAACTTGTTAGCCATTGATTCACTTGAGCACTTGGAGTTAGAGATCTCAGGCCAGGCAGTACTCACAGTCTTCAGTGTTGGGCCTGACTCTGACCTAACCTCCTCTTTTTCAGGGTGAAAAGGCCGACAGCTTTTATATTATAGAGTCTGGAGAAGTGAGCATCTTGATTAGAAGCAAGGTGAGTGTGGGTGTACTGTGTACATGTCCTCCCACCAGTGTTTACTTTGCACAGTGTGGCTTGTACTTAAGAATACCAAGCCATTGCTCTCTGAGTTGTGGAACTGCCACTAATAAAGATTTAATGCATTTTCTCTGGATTTCATGGATACCTACACACATGCATACGCGCGC
>JADRCD010213610.1:15442-27648 GCA_019843815.1 Montemys delectorum
CACACACACACACACACACACACACACACACACACAAATAAATTAACAAAGGATTAGCCAGGCATGGTTGCACATATCTGTAATCCCAGCACTCAAGAGGTAGGCCCAGCTTGGTGTATGTAACTAGTTCCAGGCTAGCTAAAGCCAGAAAGCGAAACTATGTTACCAAGCTTGGTAGAGGCTATCTTTCTGCTTATAACATTCTTGGTTCTCAGAGACAGAGGCTGATTCTCATAATTTGTTGTTAATGCGTTACTTAGCAGATGGATTCATAAGAAATAAGAAACCTAGTGTGGCAATGCAACATAGCACATATGTTTGTTTGAAGGATGTAGTTAACTTGTTAAGAATGGAGATGCAGCTCTCGTGAAAGTGCCAAAACTTCTTTAAAAGAAATGTTGTCACCAAAGAACCATCCAAGACTGCCTGGAGCCAAGCAGTGCTCTTGTGCTTTGGCTCATGAGTAAGGGAAGAATTAGCAGAAGACCTTGTTGGCTTCAGCTGGGCTTTGGTCACCTCTCCTCAGAAGGGCGGGGTTTCACCCTTACCTGACATGTTCCGGCCTAGGTGAAGACCGGGCTAAAACCACCCTTCTGTTGTACCAGATCACAAAGACTTACCTGTCGACTTTATAGGGTACAGTTAAGAGTTTCTGCAATGCGAATTCCTCCGTAATTTTGTTGAACTTTCTGAAAAAGGAATTTGAGTGTGTACAATGGACATGCCCAGCTGTGATTTTAGAGCCAGCCAGAATCATATTCTTTATCTGTTGCAGACTAAAACGAACAAGAATGGTGGGAACCAGGAGGTTGAGATCGCCCATTGCCATAAGGGGCAGTACTTCGGAGAACTTGCCCTGGTCACCAACAAACCCAGAGCTGCTTCTGCTTATGCAGTTGGAGATGTCAAATGCTTAGGTAAGAAAAAGCCTTTGTGAGGGGCTTACACGGCCTACCCCAACTTTAGGCAGCTAATGGCAGCTGGAGGAAGAAGACATAATCCTAATTAAACTCTATTTTCCCCTTCCTCCCAAAAAGACATGAAATCAGAAGAGCAGGGTGGGAACTAGCTGGGAAAAGGGGGGATGGGTAGGAATGAGAGCCAGCGGCACGTTGGGGAGGGGATGGACATGATCAAAATCGTACATGTGTGAAGATGCCCTGATAAAAACCATTATCATATATGGCTGAAATGCGCTAATAAACATTTTAAAAATGAAAAAGAAAATTCTTTGTGTGTTACTAACATATAGGGTTTTTTGTTTGCTTCTCCTGCTATCAGCCTTGACATATTCTGATGACTCTCATTCAGATCTAGGTCTGGATAGGTCTGGATAGTTCGTGTAAATGAATTCCTATAGCAAAGCTTCCTCTCACCCCCTGGGGAGTTGCTGGGCATTGAACTTAAAACCTTGAACATTCTAAGCACTTCTGTGCCACTACCCCAGCTCCCTAGAAATCATTTCTGAGCAATGAAGCCAGGCTATAAGACAGGCACACAGGCACACAGGCCTGTGAAAGCAGCAGTGATGGAGGCAGGTGGCCAGGCCTGTGGAGGAACAAGACAGGCAGTGCCCGACATTAGTCTTCAGCCTGGATGGATGCCTCCTGCTGTATTATGCAGGAGCACCCATTTTCCCTTTTCCCATGTGGCCAGTATTCTAAAACTCACTCCTATAACATCAGTGTGTTTAGGAAAAGGGTTACATGCAAGAAATCTCTTAAACTGTTAATGTAAACAAACTGTTCTCTACCACACCTCTTTTTTGACAATGCAGTTATGGATGTTCAAGCATTTGAGAGGCTCCTGGGCCCCTGCATGGACATCATGAAGAGGAACATCTCTCATTACGAAGAACAGTTGGTGAAGATGTTTGGCTCCAACTTGGATCTGATGGACCCCGGGCAGTAGATGTGATGAATCTCGGAACCTTCTCAGTGTGATACCAAAACCTTCCAGTCAGCCACAAGAACACACACAGAAAACAGACACGACAGAACCGTTCCGCTGCCATTGCTGTGGTTAAGGGCATTTAGAAATCTTGAAAGTCAGCACTGAAAGATGGACGGAGGCTCCACCCACACCCACCCTCCACTTTGCTTCTGAACGCCGTCATTAGACCACTTATGTCATTACTCCAACCCAGGTTTCACATTTGGTTCAGAATGGCATGTCTCTCCAGCAATTTAAGTGCCTGATACAAAGTCCAAAGTGTAAACATCGTCCTCTCCTCTCTTGCTGCTAATGTTGCTTCTGAAAGTTCTAAGGTCTGCAGAAACCTGTTGAATAACTGTAGACACCTCCACAGCCCTTCTCAAGGGAGGAAACAGTAGAGCCTTAGAGAGTCCACAGTGTGTTCACTATTGCTGCTTTACTCTGCGGTGGAAGGTGGTAGCAGTTATACTGGAGGCCTGTGCCCCAGAGGCCCTGTACTATTTGCTGGCAGCTACACACTCTATAGCTGTGTCCAAGCTCAGAAAAAGTCCCTCTTGAAGGCCCAGCAGGTTCAGATGAGCAGATTGAGTACTTAGACTCTTGTCAGCAGGAAACTCGACTCAGCACTCTTGCCAGCAGTAGCCAGGAAAGGTTATCTGGGTTAGGGTTTTTGTTGTTTGGTTTTAGTAAGTTTTCTTTGTTTTGTTTTGTTTAACCTCTGTGCTGTTTACATAAACAAATTGCTGTCCATTTCTAAGGAGCCAGGGGTGGCTGGGTGGCTTAGCTGGTCAGAGCACGGTGCTGATACAAGGAGCCAGGGTCTGACGGTGTTGTCACTTATCTGACCTGAGTACTTCCCCAAGTGACCCCTGCCATGTCCCTTTCCCTGGCTGATGGCAGGAAGCCAACAGGAGGCTGTGCTGCACAGAGAACTCTCCCCTTCTAGCATTATTGTATAGTGTGGCTAGTAATCATCAGTTTTTAAACTCTTAAAAAAGAAGCTATTTTTTTTTTAAGGAAATTATTTCTATATTTAGAGAATTCACCTTGGATGTATTCATATACATAGAGTTTGTCCACTGACTCAGGCATTTGTCCTAAATATCCGTTTTCAAAACTTGGTATCATTGGGGTAGGGGTTGGGTGCAGCTCAGTGGCAAAGCACTTATGTAGCATGTGCGAGGCTCTGGGTTTGGCCTCCAGCACTGTAATAGGCACAGGAAGACAGGTTATCATGTATAAACGTGGAACTACTGTGAAGGCCTTTCTAAGAAACAGTCTCGACTTTTGCCATGGTCACTGTAGCCAAGAAATGTCCAAAGTAGGTGAGTTGCCACAATTTTGGTAATTAGTCACTTTTTCTTGTGTTCCATGAAATAAAAGCAGGACTCTCCAGACTGCTCTGAGTAGCCTGCGTTACAGATCTGGGAATTGTACAGTTGTAACTACTACTATGAAGCAGGCAGCTAGCACTGGAAACCCTCATAGTGATCCCGAATTTTCCTAAGATCCTTTTCTATGGTATTGCTTTATTAAATAAATCAGACCTTGTACTTTGACAGAATAATACCTGATTTCTTGCAAAGGTAAGAGGTGCATTGGGCTCCGGGAGTAACCCAGAAGTCCAACCCCAGACCTTACAAAGACTCTGAACCCTTCCCCACCCTCCATGCCAGCCAGCGTTGGTTAGGGCTGGCTGTGAATCTCATGCCCGAGTTATTCTGTAGGCTGCTAGGGTAGGCCTTCGCCTGCCCTCACACTTCCCAGGCTAGGCTTCAGAGTCCTCCTTGTCACCCTTCCTGCCTCACTGATGGCTGCTCTTTTACAGAGAAGGCATCAAGGCCAAGTTCTGCTGCAGCTACCTACCGAGTGAGTCTTCATTGCAGTGTGGCCCTGTGTCAGGACACTATGTGATAGGGAATGGGAGAGGTACACCTGGTCTGCAGGAGCTTGGGTGTGGTGAAGGATGGCTGTCACCACAGCACCAGGCCCTGACAGTGTTCCAGGTCTCTCTGCAGCTAGAAAGTCAGAGGTGACAGACCAGGTTTTTCTCAAGGTTGCAGCTTTCCCACTGTGGCGGGCACCTCCCACAGCGGACGGCTGGGCCTCCTGGGAGGAGGAGCGCCAAAAAGATTCCCTAGCTAGCTCCTCTCTCCTGAGGGTCGAGGCTTTCTTCCCTCTTCCCTGACTTTGCTGTTGACTAGGAATGACAGAGAATGTTCCTCAGAGCCTTGAGCTCCAACTGCAGTATTCCTTCTTTCTGGCCCCAGCTTAGCCCACTCACTCTCTTCTCTTGTTGAATTCTCTGCAGGACAGGCTCTTTTGTTCTCATCCTCTGGGTTCATAGTCTTCTTAAAGAATTATATGTTCCTGGTATAGAGTCTCAGAAGTCAGCATTGAGCTTTTCTTTGAGCAGTTTAGTAAGCAAATTCAGCAGCAAAGTGGCAAAAAAAAAAAAAAAAAAAAAAAAAGGAGAAGAGAACCCAGCGCTCCAGCCGGAAGGGCTTCGTGCATCCGACTGCCCAGACTCTCTGCTCATGGTGGTGGAACCACTGTATGCTGCTGGTGTCCCGGCGCCCTGTGCACGCAGCGTTTTGTGGCGTGTCACAGTCTTCATTTTAAAAAGATGAAAGCATTTTGCACAGAGAAAGAAAAGACCCATGAATGTCATCTTTTATCTTTCTCAAGTCAGTTGATATTGAAATTTTTGTTTTTGATAATGCACTTGTAAACCAATCTCACCAAGATATGAGTAGTTTTTGATCTTTCACTACAGTTGCCTCTTGTCCCTCTGTCTTGACTGCTGGCGTTCCTCTGTGATTCTAATGTCTACTTTATGGGGAGCAGCCTTCCCGTGGGTTTCCTATTACACTCTGCAGGGCTATCTTTATAAAAAAAAAAAATTAAAAAAAAAAAAGAATGAAAATTGTCGCTCACCTCATGGGGGATTTGCAGAAAACCGTTTAGCCCACCTTGAGCAAAGATTAGATTCCTTGTTTTTTTGTTGTTGTTTTGTTTTTAACTCGTAATAATTTTTTAAAGAAAAACCCAATTAAGAATTATTGTGCTACCTCAAAGGTAAAAAGATTCTAAGGTCATCTTTTGGTCCTGAGTTATATATATGGTGTTTGAAATGTCTTTCAATTGGAATTATTTTTTAAATCATTGGGGCGAATCTTGTTTTAACCTGTTTTACACTTGTATTTTAATCTCAGAAGAATATATGATTGGAAAACAAACAATTCTTGATCTGTAGTCTTGAACATATAATTAAAAGTCACTAGAAATTAATCATCGTTTGCTGTAAACAAGGTTGGGTTGTTTTTTTGTTTGTTTGTTTTTTAAAGGAAACTCTAGGGCCCGGCTTCACTCTTGACTAATAAAGGCTGACAAATCATGCCCGACTGTCCTGTGTCTCGTGTTGTGTTATTTGTCTTCTCTTGGAAGAGTCCCAGGCCCTCTTAGCACTTCTTGGCAAATACATTATTGGGATTGATAGAACCCTTGAAAATTAGGGGGAAGTCCTGGACATTTGTAGTAATTAGGTTCCACAGAGCAGTAATCAATGTGGGGTGGGGTGGGGTGGGTAACGAGAGAAGGGTTCTGAGGTGTTCTACAAGGGATTGGTCCACATGATTCTTTAGGCAAATCTGAAGACTGAGGCAGTGTGAGTCAGCAAGCTGGAGACCCAGAGGAACATGTGGCTTAGTTCTGGTCCTAAGTTCAGAGGCCTGAGGACCAGGACAGCCAGTGCTGTGGCTCTTGTCTAAAGGTCAGTAGGCTCAAGACCTGTGAAAAGCAGATGCCTCAACATGAGGAGATAGGGCATGGGCCCAGCCAAGAGTCAGAAAGAAAATTATTTTCCACTTTAAGGAAGCAAAGCCAGGGCCTTGTGCATGTTAGAGACACTCTTCCAATGAGCTGTGGCCCAGTTTCAGGCTTTCAAACTGAGCTGGTCGGATAAGGCCTAACCACATTAGGCAGGTCAAAGTGATTTATTCAATTTACCAAGTAAAATGCTAATATCACCCAAATCATATACTCAGGAAGACACCCATAATAATGGCTGACCAACTGTTCCATAAGCCAATCAAGTGGACACACAAAATGAGCTGTAAGAACAAGGTGCCTTGCTGTAGATAAGATCAGGCGCCTATCTCATCCCTCCCAGAAGATACCAGTGCTAGAAACCATCTCCTGTCTGCCGGGATGGCACTTCTTCGTATTACTATAGCTAGACAAGTAAGCATGACAGCCTACTGTACTTTATCTTTCCCAGAGATCAAAGGAAGCTCACTGGATGTTACTTCACTAGGTAGAGATGCCTGTCTCTATAACTGTGCCAAGTGATAGGGACATGAATTACCTACCTGGGTCTCAAGAAACTGATAGCTGATCCTCTAAAAGCCAAATTGGCCATGTCTCAAGGCTTTAAAAATTGAATGTTTTCTCTTCTGTGGTTGGGGTGGTGGTGTCAGTGCCTCAGTATCATGTCCAAGGTCTTAGTCCTGAAGTGGGCATGTTACATGCAGACTGGTTTTTGTGTATATTGAACCAAGAGGCTAAACATTTATCCTGTCAAATTTGACTTACTCAGTAATCTTTTCTTGTTTATTTGTTTTTTTGTTTTTTTGAGACAGGTTTTCTCTGTATAGCTCTGGCTGGAATTCACTCTAGACTAGGCTGGCTTTGAACTCAGAAATCCGCCTGCCTCTGCCTCCCAAGTGCTGGGATTAAAAGCACGTGCCACTGCCCGGCTTCTCAGTAATCTTAATGACAGTAAAATTTTTTTTAAAGATTTATTTATTATTATATCTAAGTACACTGTAGCTGTCTTCAGACATACCAGAAAAGGGTGTCAGATCTCATTACAGATGGTTGTGAGCCATCATGTGGTTGCTGGGATTTGAACTCAGGACCTTCAGGAGAGCAGTCTTACCCACTGAGCCATCTCTCCAGCCCCAACAATAAAATCTTATAAGAATAAAATTAGTGCCTTTAATCCCAGCACTTGGGAGGCAGAGGCAGGCAGATTTCTGAGTTCGAAGTCAGCCTGGTCTAAGAATGAGTTCTAGGACAGACAGGGCTATACAGAGAAACCCTGTCTCAAAAGACCAAAATCAATCAATCAATCAATAAAAATAAATAAAATTAGTGCTGTTAGCATACAAAGCCTGTGGCGACTCATGGGTGGGTCTCAGAGACCTGTAGCCAAAGCAACAGCCACCATATTCCCAGAATCCATTGGGATCGCCTCCCACCTTTACCTGGCCATACGTCACCACTCATATAAATACGAGGAACATTCCTTTCTCTTTCTCTCTCTCTCTCCCTCCTCTCTCTTTCCGAGCTACTGCCCCCTCTCTCCCTCTCAATTAAACCTCTTACATGGAACTGTTTGGGCCTAGTGTGTGATGCTTTCTGACGAGGTCGCCGCCAAGCCCATCAAGTACTCGTTATGACACAGAAGGAAATAGAGGTTAGGGGTTTTTGTTTTTTTGTTAGCTTGATTTTCGAGAAGGGGCCTTAGGCTGTAGCTCATGCTGGGCCCAGACTTGTAACAATCGTGCCTCAGCCTCCTGGGATCTAGGCACAAGCCATTCGTTCGCTGCATCCAAAAGTAAATGTAAAGTTTTGCTTTATCTGTTGTCTCTAAAGACAGATTTGCCTCATTACAGATTATGGCAAATGGTACACACTGTTTCCTTACTGGTTTTGAAAATGGATAAGAGTGTTAGGAACATAAAGAGTATTTAATCCTGAATTTGGATGAAAATTGCCAAGTTCTTTAGATGTGATGTAGTTTATTGCTTTATTGGACAAATCCTGATGGCCAGTTGGGAGGGTCCTTGACACTTTAAGCCGAGGGATTCCAATAGTAATAGTACTCTGGTCCACCATGGGGTTCTAGATCTTTTTACCAGTGCTGATGGAGTTCGTTGCTTATATTTTTGGACTCCTGTAGACAGCAGCCATGGCCTTCCACTTTAAGGTGTCTACTTTCTTAGGCTATGAAGATCTCTCTTTCTCTCTCTCTCTCTCTCTCTCTCTCTCTCTGAAGGTTTTTTGTTTTTTTGTTTTTTGTTTTTTGGAGACAGGGGTGTGTGTGTGTGTGTGTGTGTGTGTGTGTAGCCCTGGTTGTCCTAAAACTCACAGATCTGCCTGCCTCTCTGCTGTGATTAAAGTCATGGCACCATCGCAAGCCTTTTGCCTCTTAAACAAGTGGTTTAAACACTTAAGCACACAACGCCTCCTCCTTGTCCCTCCTTTCACGCAGTGCTGGCTACAGATGCCTCCCAGGAGACGCGAAAGAGAAGGCTGGATGGGTGAGAGACACGGACCCCTCGGAAATTCTCGTCCTCGTTTCATGTCACCTGAAACTTGGCAAAGGTTGGCCCCAGAGATGAGCTTTTGGCCTGTTACTTTCTGTTCAGACAGGTGGCCAAGAGAATCAAGTTTTCTTGCCAGTATCCATTTTGTGTGACCTTGAGCAGCAGCTCTGCACTTTTCCACTGCGGTCAGCAGGGGGCAGGCTATCCCTGACTCCCTTGGGCTCTTGGCCTCCTATCCTAGAACTGCAGCCATCCCACGTGAGAAACTAAACCTCGTCCAAGTCCCAAGTCTCCATCAGCCCCCAAATCTCAGCCCAAATGAGAGACAGTTCCCCAGGCAACCACAGCCTTGGGCAGAGCACAGCCAAGTGGGGAAAAACGCGTCCCTCAGACCATGCCGTTTAGGTCACCGTCCCAATCTTGGGACTCAAGATGGTGACAGCTCCTGGAGGCTGCCCAAAGGACAAAAGGGAATTCTGATCTGGGCCTCAGATCGTCCCTCTGAAAGACAACATACTTACAGGAGCACATCCATCCATTCTGCCCTAGCTTTGCCTTACAGCCCCTCCCTTGCCTTCTCAGCTAGTGGCTTGAGTAAAGGTTAGTTAGGGTCCAGGGGCTGCTGTGTTTACTCTCTTGTGCTCTGTTCAAGACTGGAATGTTCTGGATCATGGCAAAACCAGCCCCCACTGCCTGATACAGAGTGGACCTTCTAATAGCTAACTGAACAAGCTAGTTTTGCTAAACCTGACATAGAAGGCCAGGCTCAGGGCCAGCAAGAGAGCTCAATGGGTAACGACTGGTAAACCTAACGAGCTGAATTCAATTCTCTGCAAGAATCTAATCCTGCAAATTGTCCTCCGACCTTCACTCCCCACCCCTCTGTGTGTGTGTGTGTGTGTGTGTGTGTGTGTGTGTGTGTGTGCATGCGAGTGCTGGCTCATGTATCTCTCCCATCCATTCCATCCCTATACAAAATTTAAACCTTAAAAATGTATTTAAAAAAAAACCCACAAAGGCCTGGCACACAGTGTGAAGAGAGTGGGTGGGATTGGGGCTCACTGACTGGGCAGCCATCCAGCACAATGGGAATCTTTCAGTTGGCCCCTCAGGGCTGTGTGCTGCCTGGAAGCATTGGGACAAAGTGTCCAGGACATGCTGGGAACCGCCTCCACCCTGGCCCTGTGGAGCCCTTTTCTTGGTAATCTTCCTGTTTTGTTCTGGGAGAATATCCTAGCAATGATTTGCAGCAGTCAGCTCCCTTCCTGAATGACCCATGATCTGTAGCTGTGGAGAGGGATGGAGTCACAGGAGACAGGAATACCACTTCCAGTCCCAGTGAGAACATCGTGTCTCTAGTCTTGAGTTGTGTGTCTAATACTAGGTACCAGGGACCCAGGGCAGACTTTAAACTGTGGGGACTGGGAGTAAAGGCACAAATTTAGAAGCGTAAAGAGAAGGGGATTCTGATAGATGCCCAGTCCCAAGTCGACATTACCTGCTTCCAGGCTCAGATACTAGCAAAGAGGGATGCTTCCTGAATCCCCAGCTACAGGCAGAGAAGGGCAGAGAGCAGCAGCGTAACACTCTGGCCCAGAAGTCAGCTTTGATTTCACCAGACTCTGAAGATCTACTTCAGTATCTGCTGCTCATCCTTCTCCAGGATCCTGATAGCATTTGTTGCCGTGCCTGAAGACCACGCATAATGTCTTGCACCCCTACCATGATGCCACTAATGACCTTCCCATGTTTGTAGGGAGAAAAACCAAGCCATATGCTTGCAAGTGTTAGAATCCTCTGTACCGGTCAGCCATCCCATAGCTTCTGCCCCAAGATTCTGCCTCCTTCTTGGCAATACCCCGGAGACTTGCTTGTGAGTGCCATGCCATTAACCCCATCACCTCTCACTCTTGCCACACCCTATCCGTGCCTCCCCAAAGACTTCTAGTGTCAACCAGTGTGGCTTGTGCCAGCTCAGCAGAGTTCACCATGGTTGACTCCCAGCCACTGCTTCAAGGGATACCTTTGTAAGCGATGCTCATCTCTCCCGGTTTCCTTCCCCATCGAGATCATTCTCATCTGTACTAGACAGAAGCTGCAGTGGTTTGGAATCTCCCTTCTTCTCTCATAACAGGGATGGCTTGGAGTTTTATTATCATGATGATGTCTCTCCGCCGGAGTGGACCCCTGCCTACATCTACACCAGGCTGCAGGGCTGTCTTAGACATAGGTGTTCCTCAGTTGCATCATGCTTTCTGTCCCTGTCCCTCCGTCATCAGCCTCCACAGTCCACAGTGGTCCCATCGACCCCGCTGCTCTCTCACTCTTGGCCTTCATTCTGGCTCCTAGTCCCAGTTTTAATCACTCTTCAGGTCAATACCAAGGGTGAGTCATGCAGGCTATCCATGTCTACATAACTATCATTTGTATCTATATATCTTTTTGAATGGGATGTCATGTCACCCAGGGGTGGCCTTGAAATCACAATTATCCAATCATGGCCTTCTGAGCCTGCTGCTCCCTTCTAACTCGCCTTCCTCCTTCTGTTCTTCTTTCCTTCTTCCTCTTCCTTCCCCGCCCCCCTCCCCTGTTGAGATGGAGTCTTGACTATGTAATTCTGCTTGTCTTGGAACTCACTATATAGACCAGGCTGTTCTCAAACTCCCAGAGATCCACCTGCCTCTGTCTCCTGAGTGCTGGGGTTAAAGGTGTGTGGCGCTACTCCCCCCACCCCCTCTCAGGACAAGGTCTCACAAGGCCGCTCAGGCTGGCCCTTATGGTGGTTCTCCAGTCTCAGCCAAATTCTGAGATGACACCATACTTGACATTTATTCTTTTGATGTGGGGGAGCCTTACTGTTTTCATGATTCATCTTGAATTCCTCTCAAAACCAAAACAGGCTGCAGAGGTAGCTGTTGGTAACATACCTGCTAAGAAAACATGAGAGAGACCTGAGTTCAACTTCCAGCATTCACATTTTTTTAAAATTTATTTTTTATGCATTGTTTCAGGGTTGTCAGATCCTCTGGAACTAGAGTTATAGACAGCTGTGAACTGCCATGTGGTTGCTGGGAACAGAACCCAGATCCTCTGGAAGAATAGCCAGTGTTCTTATCCACTGAGCCATCTCTCCAACTCCCACATTTTTTTTTAAAGCAAGGTGTGATGGTACACATCTTTAGTATTGGTATTCAGGAGGCAGAGGCAGGCAGGTCTCTATGAGTTTGAGGTCAGCCTGGTCTGCATAGTGAGTTCTAGGACCGTGTGCTTACTGAGACCTTGTCTCAAAAACAAACAAAAATAGCAATAAATAATAATAAAACTACAGGACAGAGGCCTAACAGACAACTCAGCAGGAAAAGGTGCTGTCTGGCAGCCCTGACGACCTCAGCTCAATTCCCTGAAGCCCATGGAAAGGGAAAAGGTTAGAATCAACTTCTCAAAGTTGTCCTTTAGTCTCCAGATGTGCCCCATGGCACAGACACACCACCACACACAAAACAAACACACAATAAAAGTTTTATTGTTCTCATATATTACATTCAGACCACACTTTTACCTCTCTATCCTTTCCCAGTTTCTCCCCCAACACATGCACAAGAATGATTTTTTTAAAGGCAGGTCCATGGCTGTAATCCCAGCCCTGGAAAGGCAGAGACAGGGATCCTTGGGGTTTACTGGACAGAAAAATCGGCATGTTCCAGGTTTAGTGAGAAACCTTTCTTTCTTTCTTTCTTTCTTTTTTTTTCCACATGTAAGAGGTTTAATTGAGAGGGAGAGAGGGGGCAGTAGCACGGAAAGAGAGAGGAGGGAGAGAGAGAGCTAGAAACCTTTCTTCAAACTAAATATGGTAGAGAAAAATTGAGGAAGACACCAGATGTCAACCTCTAGCATCTGCATGTACACACACACACACACATGCACACACACACACACACA
>JADRCD010213612.1:0-21853 GCA_019843815.1 Montemys delectorum
GCTGTTGTTCTTTCTATGGGATTGCAATCCACTTCAGTTCCTTCAGCCCTTCCCCTAACTCTTCCATTGGGATCTCTGGGTTCAGTCTAATGGTTAACTGTGAATATCTGCATCTGTCTTAGTCAGGGGTTGGCAGAGACTCTCAGAGGATAGCCATGCCAGGTTCCTGTCTGCAAGCATATCTTGGCATCAGCAATAGTGACAGGTTTGGTGTTTCCAGATGGAATGGATTACATGGTGGGGTGGTCTCTGGATGGCCTTTCCTTCAGTTTCTGCTCCATTTTTGTCTCTGCACTTCCTTTAGACTGGGACAATTGTGGGTTAAAAAGGTTGAGATGGGTAACTGGTTCCACCCCTCCATTGAGTCCTGGGAGCCGCTCATCCCTGGCCTTTGGAACTTTCAATCAGTCCTCTAGTTCCCCACCCCCCACTGCTACTTATTTCTGTTCATTCTCCTGGCCCACTGGACTTTTTTCCTTTCTCTTCCCATACCTGGTCTTGCCCCCCCCACCCTGTTTTTTTTTTTCTTCCCCTTCCCCTCTGCCACCTGTGATTATTATGTTCTTTCTTCTAAGTGGGATGGAAGAATCCACACTTTGGCCTTCCTTCTTGTTAAGATTCATCTGGTCTTTGAGTTGTATCATGGATATTCTGAGCTTTGGGGCTAGGAACAGCTTACTGACTTTTTGCTCTGTTCTCCCTCTCAGGCCTCCATTTCCTCATTTGCAGAACACGGTTAAAATCCCTGTTATCTAAGGTCACTGTGAATATAATCCTTAGAGTTTGGTTCCAACCCAAAGGAAAAGGGACTGAGGTGCATATTTTACATACCAAAGCAGACCTGGCCTCCAGAATGGCCCAGCATCATCCACTAGTCCCTACCCTGCTCACAACCTTGAACTTTGCAGCCCAGAGGCTGGGCTGTCGCTGGCCTAGAAGCTCTTTCCTATATAATCCAGTTTTTGTTCTCTCCCTAGCTCTCCTCTCTCTCCCTCTCCCTCTCCCTCTCCCCATCCCCCTCCCTTTTCCCCTCCTTCTCCCCCTCATCAACCCCTCTCTCTCTCTCTTCTGTACATGCCCCTTTCCTCCCTCCCTCAGTGGTGACCCCCCTGGCCTCAATCCTTGGGGCTAGTGAACTCCTCAGAGAGCAGCTTCTCAATAAACCTGCCTTTAATATAATCAGATATAACTTGAATTGCCTCATTTCACCTGCAGAGAAATAACCTATCAGACAGTGCTGAGCCAGGAGAAGTTGAGAGTCTCCAACTCGATGGCCTGGGTCTTTCCTGGCTTCCTGAGGACCACTTCTCTCCCTCTATCCTTCTATGCTGGAAGCTAGACCCATCCAAACAAAGACCAAGTCTTTGATACAGAGACATCTTATCTGAGATTACCACCGCTGTATAAACTTTTGACCTCAGATGGTCAGCTGGGATGCCAATTCCATAGTGTCAGGATCCCTGGCAAAAGCAGGGAGGATGGGTGCCACGGGATGGAAAACAAAAATGTATTCAAATTGGCCTGAATTTCCTATGTCCAGTTTTTTGCTTTGTTTGTTTGTTTGTTTTTTGAAAGTGAGCTCTCTCGACTCTTTCCCACTCTCGTGTCTTCAGACCTTACATTTAGTGCTGTAAACATGTTGCTAATTATTTCTGTTGCCATCTGAATTTATTATCTCTGTCTCTGCTTCTCATCCAAGTTAAATAAAATGAACTCTCTTTTTTTCCCTGTGTTTTGACCTATCAAAGACTTCCAATACTTAGAAATTTTATTTCTACCCTTATGATACCACCATCTTGGGGCAAGGCCTTTCAAGTGAACTCTTTCCTGCGTTTACTGATCGCCTTACAAAACATTGTGGTAGGAAAGTCAAAGAAAGAAAGTCAAGATCTGAGAAACACAATTTGTGATCAATAAGATGCCCCCAAATCAAAATATAAGCACATTGTGTTCTTCAGTCTCCTCCACCAAGTAATGGTAGTCCTAGAGTCATCTGTCTGCCTGAAACTCCAGAGATTAAGGCTCATTTATGTCACCTGAAGTCTAACCTGTCACATTGTCAGTAAGGCTAAAATCTTCCTCCGCACTGAAGCTGTATTTAGCTTGTACCCATATGTGCCACCAACAGAAAGCCTCGTGCTTCCCCATGGCAACTCCCAGACCTGGCTTCAGTCACCTGGTCTGAAATTCGAGCTGATCCACTTTTTCATCAAAGAACTACAACTTGGATTCTCTATGCGAAAAACTGAAGTTCACAAGAAGGTCTGAGAACAAGAGTATCTGTTTGGCCAGGCTACTGGGAGCTAAGACAAGTGCCAGAAGAGGACACTGAAAAGGAGTCTATGCAGTTAAAATGAACAGACAAGCTGGAACGACCTCGGGCCATTAGCTGGAGGCCTTTCCTGTAGGGAACAGATGCTGAATGAAAATATCAGCTTTGGAGTCCGACAGTCCAGGGTGCAGGTCACTGCTTTCTTTGTATATAGCTAACACAACTTCTAACAAGGCTGTCTATCACATAAACTAGGACACTGGTGGGGAACTCTTCATCAGGATCAGTGAAATTTTGGAATAAATATGCTTTTAAAAATGATTCTATAGCTTGTCTGGCAGAGGCTGTGTTTGACCTGTGGTGACTGTTAAGGCCACATTACACTGGCTGTTTTGTATGAGTCAGACAGCAGCAACACACCTGAGAAAAGAAGACAGGTTTATTTTGGCTCATGTTGACCGAAGGCTTGAGTGGTTGTCTAGCTTAGTCACTTTAGGGTTCATAGTAAGACAATGTGGCATGGTGCTGGGGACATATAGAAGTTATTTACTCCCTGATGGCCAGGAAATAAATAGAGACAGAAAGGGCTGGAGTCCCAAAATCCCTTCCAGGGACATGTCCTCAATGGTCCCAAGAGTGACACAGGATGTTGTCAAACACTTTGACACATGGAACTTTGGGGAACATTTAAAATCCAAGCCATAGCATGCTTCAAGGAGCACACAGACTTAGACACATGGGCAAAAGATACTTTTCGATCTGAATAGTATTTTAAGGCACCTATATTCTCTTCTACTCTCTCTGATTTTTCTCTCTTCCTCCTCTTCTTTCTTACTATTCCCTTCCATATATACACAGATACAAAAAAATTAATCTAAATTAAAATTAATAGAGGGGCAGGTAGAGAGCCTTTGGGAGAAAGATAATTTTCCCAGTAGGTACCTGTGTAGTCTAGGCTTCTAAAACACGTCATTATGATTCTCTCAATTTCCTCAGTGTTTGCTGTTTGTCCCCTCCTTTTTGCTTCTGATTTTATTAATTTGAATATTCTCTCTCCGCCTTGTAGTTAGTTCGGATGAAGGTTTGTTTATCTTGTTGATTTTCTCTAAGAACTACTTCTTTGTTTCATTGATTGTTTGTAGTCTTTGTATTGTTCTCTTTGTTTCTATTTTATTGACTGCAGCCCTGCGTTTGACTATGTCTTACCGTCTAGGCCTCTTGTGTGTGCTTACTTATTGTGATCTTGAGCTTTCAGGTGTGCTGTTATGTTGCTAATATGAGATCTCTCCAGTTTTTGTTGTTGGTTTTGTTTTTGTTTTATTGTTTGTTTGTTTGTTTGTTTGAATGTAGGCTCTATGTGCTAGGAAGTTCTCTCTTAGCACAGTTTTCATTGTTCCCATGAATTTGGGTAAGCTGAGTATTCCTTTGTATTGCAATACAGAAAATCTTTAATTTCTCTATGTTTGTCTTGACTCATTTTCATTCACTAGAGAGTTGTTCAGTTCCCATGAGTTTGTGAGCTTTCTGTTGCTCACATGTTGTGGTTGGTATCTAGTTTTAATCTAGTTTTATAGGAGAAGAAGGCATATTCTTTTGTGTTTGGGTGGAATGTTTTATATATATTTGTTATGTCCAATTGGTTTATAATGTCTGTTAGCTTTAGTATTTCTCCACTTAGTTCTTGTCTGGATGATTGGTCATTGATGAGAATATGGTATTGAAGCCTCCTACTATCAATGCACATTGTAGTGTTTTATTTATGAATTGCTGTACCCTTGTATTTATGGCATAGATATTATGACTGAGTTGAATTTAGTTGAGTTGTTGGTTAAGTATTGGAGATCCTTAAACAACCCAGGCTGATGCTAGGACAAAGAGTTTCTCTCCAAAAACTTACAACAGGGTCCCATTGCCAAGGACAACAGCCACCCAGCTCATTGAATAGAGAGAGGTAGAGCTGGTACCTGCATGAAACCTTTACCCCTATGTTATAGCCTCTTTAGCATGGGAAGGTACTCTGCAGGCTACCAAAAGAGAAACCTGGACACCAACCCAGCCACAAAACTCTTGACCTATGATCTGTTCTGCTCCCGAAATGTACTGGGGCAATGGTGGTGCAGAACTTGTGGAAGTGGCCAACCAATGTCTGGTTTAACTTGAGGCCCATTCCATAAGAGGAAGCCCATGCCAGTACACTGCCCGAATAGCCAGGAACCTGAGAGTGGAGAGCCCAGAGCCTAGGGTCAAACCAAACATGACGGACAAAATAATCATCAGTAAAGTGATTCTTAGTGATATTCTGCTATACTCATGGATTGATGCCTTATCTATAAGTCATCAGAGAGGCTTCCCCCAGCATCAAATAGGAGTGGATACAGAGACCCACAGACAGATAGTATGCAGAGAGAGAGAGAGAGAGAGAGAGAGAGAGAGAGAGAGAGAAACTCCATGAAAGAGGGACGGGAAGATTATAGGAGTCAGAGAAAATGAAGGCTATCAGAAGGACATGGCCCACTGAATCTACAAAGCTGGGCTTATATGAGCTCATAGAGACTGAAGAGGCAAGGACAGGGTCCTTGGACACAGGTGTCTGCACCAGAGCCTCTCTATATATGCTATGGCTCCTAGCTTGGTGGTTTTCTGGGACTCAGTAGAGTGGGAGCAGGTGTGTCTGGCTCTTTGCATGCTCTTGAAACTCTTTTCCTTCTATTGGGTTGACTTGTCCAGCCTCAGGAGAAGGGCTTTGCCTTGTCTCATTGTATCTTGTTGTTGTTGCTTCTTGAAGGCCTGCTCTTTTCTGAAGGGAAACAGAGGGGGAGTCAATCTGGAGCGTTAGGAAGTGGGGGTGAGCTGGGAGAAGTGGAGGGAAGGGAGACTGAGGTTGGAATATATTGTCTGAGAGAAGAAACTATTATTTTTAAAAATGTAAATTAATATTTCCTTGCTTGTATGAGATGTCTTATATTAATCTTCTAAAATAAAAATCTCAAAAATAACTATTAAGGAAAAAGGAAAAACAAGAAAAAGAAAATAGAGTCTGTGGCCAGGCTCAGCCATTGTCCCACTGCCAGCTCTACTCAGTCAAATGAAAAGACTCGATGAGACAATCTCACCAACAGGCTTCTAATCCTCCAAGCTGCTTCCCTAAGGAAATATGAGAGTGCTCTCCATGAAGCAAAGAAGCAAGCCAGGGTGAATTATTGTAAATTATTCTCCCAGGTTGGGAGAAGCAGAGAGAAGACTTGGGCAAGGCTGTCAACACTCCAAATAAATACAATTGTTCAGTTATATTTCAGAGAAAGGGGAATTGAGAACTGTATGCAAGGACAATCAAAAATGGCAGCGAGAAAAGGGACATATAAATGACAACAAAGAAGGCTACCTTGGGAAGACTTACCCCAGGAAAGAAAAATATTTTGACAAAAAACATTTTATGTTCTCAAAGGAATTAAAGCAGTGTATACCCTGTAATTCAGATAAAGGGAAAACAATAACAAAATAGTGTTCAGTAGAGAGACAGAATTGCAACTGTAAAAACTGGAATGAGCCTGACAAGAAAAAGATCATAAACACAAACTCACACACACACACACACACACACACACACACACACTCACACTCACACACATTCACATACACACTCACATATATACATTACCATATACAAACACTCATGCCCCCTCATGTACATTCAAATACACATACATACACATTCACATATAGTCATACTCATGCATACACACATGCACACATTAGTGCACACATGCATATTCACTCACGTATAGAGAGAGCACACTTACTGACACACACACACACACACACACACATACATATGTACATTCACTCATACACCAATTCACAAGAAATTCCAAGCACTCAAAAGATGATCTCTTTTAAAAAGTCACAGCTGAGACTCAAAGTACAGACACTTAGCACTCTCTAAGTCATGAGAGGCTACAGACCACTCTATCCTGGAAGAAGAACCATGTTACTGTCTTGGATAGATGCTCTCTCCCAGTAACCAGACCTGCTGTTGATGTGATTGAGACTCTCAGCCTCCAAGAATGTGAGAATACATTTCTTTAATTTATGAATCACTCATCCTCAGGTATTCTGATGTATCAGCATGAGCAGAATAAGACAGTCCTTAAACAGGAGAATTATAAGAATGCAGACTTAAAGAGCCAGATCAGGAGGATGCCTCCCTTCTTGAACGGAACGCTGAACTTCAAAAATATCCTCACAGCTCTTCAATTGCAGATGCAAAAAAAAAAACAACAACAACAAAAAAAAAAAAAAAAAAAAACAACAACAACAAAACAAAACAAAACAAAGTGGTGCAAGACTACATTTTTTTAATTATTGAACTTTTTTATTTTATATTGGGCACCAGCACACACACACACATTTGTACATGTATGTTCCATGGCACATGTAAAGTCAGAGAGTAACATGTCAGAGTTGATTTTCTCTTTCACATGTGTGTGTCCCAGGGAATGAACTCAGACCATCAGATTAGCAGCAAATGTATTAACCCCCTGAGCATCTCACCAGCCCAAGTCAATTAGATTCTAGTATACTAAGGATGCATAATCCAAGGATATTCCATTCTTATTTTTTATTGTTTACAACAGCAGAAATTCCAGATATGCAGAGATAAAGGAAACAAAATGAATATATATCCTTTCTTAGGTATATCATGGACTATCAAAAGAAGTAAATCATGAATAGGTGAGTTCCCTATAAAAGAAAAGGCAGTATTGGGGTAATAAATTTAGTCCACATAGCTTTTTGGACTCTATAAAAAAGAACATAACTATTTTAATTCTTGAATAAAGAAACATTTTATTATAGTCTTATATTTAATATTATGTTGTAGTTTATTATAACATTTTGTTTTATTGTAGTATTTATTATAGTATTATAGTTTTATTATACCTCATTTTAGGAATTTATTATTTTAATTATAATGAACCATAATAAAAACTCTTGAGGCTACCAATAAAATCAAAAATTGGAAAGGGACAGTAGATACGCTGTGAATCACTAAAAGTGAACTAATTTCAACATTGTTTGTGGGAGACACCAGTAACCACCAATAATTTCAAAATCTGAAAAATATGGCTAAAGCATTTTAGTTAAAGAGTCAAATCAAATTTATGAAGGATAAAAAATGCACTGTATGTTCAAAATACCAGAAGGAAAACAAAAAAAGACTGAAAAATACAATCTAGCAATGTGTGGGAAAAGTAACCAGTATAATATCACCCAGGAACCCACATGTACTGTTTGAAGACTTTCTTGGTGAGCTTAGGGAGAAGGCAGGGTAGGAAAACGAGCTGGTTTCATAGTGTTTAAATATGTTTGAGATAATAAGGAAAGAAATAGTTATGTATTAGTTGGCAATTGTCTTAGTCAGGGTTTCTATTCCTGCACAAACATCATGACCAAGAAACAAGTTGGGGAGGAAAGGGTTTATTGAGCTTACACTTCCACATTGCTGTTTATCACCAGAGGAAGTCAGGACTGGAACTCAAGCAGGTCAAAAAGCAGGAGCTGATGCAGAGGCCATGGAGGGATGTTCCTCACTGGTTTGCTTCTTCCTGGCTTGCTCAGCCTGCTCTCTTATAGAACCCAAGACTTCCAGCCCAGAGATGGCACCACCGACAAGGGGCCCTACCCTCTTGACCACTAATTGAGAAAATGTCCCACAGCTGGATCTCATGGAGGCACTTCCCCAACTGAAGCTCCCTTCTCTGTGATAACTGCAGCCTGTGTCAAGTTGACACACAAAACTAGCCAGTACAGCAATAAAGAATTAACTGTAAAAGGAATAAGAAATTGGTGAAAGATTCATATCAGGGATGTGAGAATAGTGTCAGGAATGCAGCCAACTACTTAGGTAGGAAAACTGATTATATGTAGATAAATTCAAATCAACAAAAAAATGTAATAGTAATGGTACCAATGAAATTGAATTCAACATAAGAAGTGTTAATTGAAACAAAGAAAATGATAGTTGAAAAGAAGAGCAAAAAAAAAATGAAAGACACACAAATTTAGAGCAAACTTGGCAGAAATTAAAATATAATATATAATCTCTACAATGAAGACATGGTGCTCCTGATGCACAAATTCACAAATAAGTCAGAACAATAAAACACACATCTAGACATCACTACAAACACCTGTAAACATTTACTCTAAGGTGACAACATCCCTAATTAGTAGGGCATGATATCCTTTAAAACAAATGGGTCATGATAACTGTGTAGTTACTTAGAAAAAGACACATACTTCACAACATGCACAAGAACAAAGCCCAAAGAGTCAGAGACCTACATGGAGAAGAAGAGAAAGAGGTGAGGCAAGAGGAGGGAAGAGGAAGAAAAAAGGGATGGGTCTTGAATAGCATGAGTGAATTCCTACATAAGATCCATAGAGAAAAGACTTTCTGATGAACACTTGATGCTCAAAAGCAATCAAATATTGATAGATGCAATTGCATAGAATTTAAATTAGATTAATGCTTTTGTGTGTTGGAAAAATTCAAACTACTACTTTAAAGAGAATCTATATACAAAAAGACTTTCTACTTTCATGATATATACATATGTACAATGATTTTTTTGTTCATATATGTATACAATTTGTCTATATCTAAATTCTACATATGATGCAAAACAGAAAACATTGGATTTTATTTTCAGTCTGGCTTAATACACTTTGCATGTTAACCTCATGATCTACCTATTTTACCCCCAAGCAGCATAATCCCCTGCTTCTTTATCCTACTGTGTATAGACATCATATTTTCTTCATTCATCTGTTCATGAGCATCCTGGATGATTCCATGACTTGGCTATTGGGAACAAAGCTATAAATGAATATGGATGTGTGGGTATCTCTTCCTTGATTCCTATGGGTATATTCTTAGGAATGGCACAGCTGGATCATATGCTACTTCTCTTTTGAGTTTTCTAAGAGTCCTTCATACTGATTTCTATAGGGATTAGACTTATTCATACTTTAATCAATAGTATATAAGACTTATTTTTCCTGGACATCCTCACTAACATTTGATATGTTTCCAAGCTAGTAGCTATTCTAACTATAGGAAGATGAATCTTGATGTAGCTACAATTTGCATTTTGCTGATAATCAAAGATGCCAAACATTTTTCTGTATATTAGTCACTTGCACTTTTGAGAATTGTCTCTTTAAATCTGTTAGTCAGTTATTGATTATATATTATTTATGAGTGTGGAATTTAATTCTTTTATCAGCTCATGCTGATAGAAAGGGAAACTCAAATGCTGTTTATCACATGTTCTGCCTGTATCCACCAAGTGCCCAGAGTTAATGGCACCTAGGAGCAACAGGCACAACTATATTTTACTTTGCAAATATAGAGAGCTGGGACTTCTTAGGAGATTGGTTGACAGTAGTTTTGTGACAAAGAAATTAAGCTCAGCCTGGAAGGTCCTGAGATTCTGGGAATTAAGGAAATGTCCAACTAGTGATAGAGAGATGTTGAAAAGGCATACAGCCAGTTAGAAAGAAGCCTTGATGCCCAAACATGGGAACAAGTGAGCATCAAAATAGATCATGAGAGTAATAATCATACTATGAATTCTAAAATGAATACCAATGAATCCATTGTTACATTAAACAGATATGGATGTAAATAAGTGAGGGATGTATGGCAGCTTTTTCTTATTATAGGATCCAATGAATAAAAGGATATGGAAACAGTGAGTCTCAACCAACCAAACAGCACAGTAAAAATATGCCAGGCCTGAGCCACAAAAAAACAATGAAGTAAGCAAAAGTGTGAAATATTTCTTTATAATCATATATATGATACTGATGAATTACAAAGGGGAAATCAGTAACTTAATATGGGAAACCCTTGCTGAGACTTTGAAAGTCAATGTATCAGAGTTAGTATGAGGAGTCAGAAGACACATCAATGGCATCTACACTGATATCATACATGAAGACGGTCACATGGCCAGTGTAATTGTTGACCAAATACATAGTGTTAATTATCTCAATACAACATTTGGATGAGTGCAAATCAAAGAAAATTGGCATTTCCTTTTTGAAATCTGAGTGGTCATGAAAGATATGGTGGTTTGAATATGCTTTGCCCAAAGGGTTGCGCTATTAGGAGGAATGGGCTGGTTGGAGTAGGTGTGGCCTTGTTGTAGGAAGTCTGCCACTGTGGAGATGGGCAAGAAGACTGTTCCCAATCATGTAGGAGCCAGTCTTCTCCCAGTAGCCTTCAAGTAAAGATGAAGAACTCTCAGTTCCCCCTGCACCATGCCTGCCTGGATGCTATCAGGCTTCTGCCTTGATGATAATGGACTGAGTCTCTGAACCTGTAAGCCAGCCCCAATTAAATATTGTCTTTATAAGAGTTGCCTTAGGGGCTGGTGAGATGGCTCAGCGGGTAAGAGCACTGAGTGCTCTTTCAAATGACATGAGTTCAAATCCCAGCAACCATATGGTGGCTCACAGCCACCCATGATGAAATCTGACACCCTCTTCTGTGTACCCATTTATAATAATAAATAAATCTTTAAAAAAAAAAAAGAGTTGCCTTGGCAATCCCACTAAAATCAGGGACTACACAAGGCTGCCTACTATTTCCCTACCTATTCAATATTGTACTTGAAGTCCTACCCAGAGCAATTAGACAACAAAAGGAGACAAAGGGATACGAATTGGAAAGGAAAAAGTCAAATTATCACTATTTGAAGATGATATGATAGTATACTTAAGTGACCCAAAAATTCTACCAGAGAACTCCTAAACCTGATAAACAACTTCAGCAAAGTAGCGAGATATAAAATTAACTCAAGCAAATCAGTGGCCTTCCTCTACACAAAGGATAAACAGGCTGAGAAAGAAATCAGTGGCCTTCCTCTACACAAAGGATAAACAGTCTGAGAAAGAAATTAGGGAAACAACACCCTTCACAATAGTCACAACTAATATAAAATACCTTGGTGTGACTCTAACTAAGCAAGTAAAAGATCTGTATGACAAGAACTCCAGTCTCTGAAGAAGGAAAATCGAAGAAGATCTCAGAAGATGGAAAGATCTCCCATGCTCATAGATTAGCAGGATTAATATAGTAAAAATGGCCATCTTGCTGAAAGCAATCTACAGATTCAATGCAATCCCCAGCAAAATTCCAACTCAATTCTTCACAGACTTGGAAAGAGTAATTTGCAAATTCATCTGGAATAACAAAAAAAAACTAGAATAGCAAAAACTATTCTCAACAATAAAAGAACATCTGGTGGAATCACCATCCCGGACCTTAAGCTGTACTAACGAGCAATTATGATAAAAACTTCATGGTATTGGTACAGTAACAGGCAGGTAGATCAATGAAATAGAATTGAAGACCCAGAAATGAACCCACACACCTATGGTCACTTGATCTTTGACAAAGGAGCTAAAACCATCCAGTGGGAAAAAAGACAGCATTTTTAACAAATGTTGCTGGCTCAACTGGCAGTTAGCATATAGAACAATGCAAATCGATCTATTCCTATCTCCTTGTACAAAGCTCAAGTCCAAGTGGATCAAGGACCTCCACATAAAGCCAGATACACTGAAACTAATAGAATAGAAAGTGAGGAAGAGCCTCGAGGCACATGGGCACAGGGGAAAATTTCCTGAGCAGAACACCAGTAGCTTATGCTCTAAGATCAAGAACTGACAAATGGGACCTCATTAAATTGCAAAGCTTCTGTAAAGCAAAGGACACTGTCAATAGGACAAAATGGCAACCAACAGATTGGGAAAAGATATTTACCAATCTTATATCTGATAGAGGGCTAATATCCAATATATACAAAGAACTCAAAAAGATAGACTCCAGAGAACCAAATAACCCTCTTAAAATGGGGTACAGAGCTAAACAAAGAATTCTCAACTGACGAATACTGATCGGCTGAGAAGCACCTAAAGAAATGTTCAACATCCTTAATTATCAGGGAAATGCAAATCAAGATAATCCTGAGATTCCACCTCATACCAGTCAGAATGGCTAAGATCAAAAACTCAGGTGTCAGAAGATGCTGGTGAGGTTGTAGAGAAAGAGGAGTACTCCTTCATTGCTGGTGGGATTGTAAGCTGGTACAACCACTCTGGAAATCAGTTTGGTGGTTCCTCAGGAAATTGGACATAGTACTACCAGAGGACCCAGCTATACCACTCCTGGGCATATACCCAGAAGATACTCCAACATGTAATAAGGACACATGCTTCACTATGTTCATAGCAGCTTTATTCATAATAGCCAGAAACTGGAAACAACCCAGATGTCCCTCAACAGACGAATGGATACAGAAACTGTGGTACATATACACAATGGAGTACTACTCAGCTATTAAAAACAATGAATTTATGAAATTCTTAGAGAAATGGATGGATCTGGAGAATATCATCCTGAGTGAGTAACCTAATCACAAAAGAACACACATGGTATACAGTCACTGATAAGTAGTTATTAGCCCAGAAGCTCAGAATACCCAAAATACAATCCACAAACTACAAGAAACTCAAGAAGAAGGATACTTCATTCATTCTTAAAAGGAGGAACAAAATACCCATGGAAAGAGTTGCAGAGACAAACTATGGAGCAAAGGACAATCCATAGACTGCTCCACCTGGGAATCCTTTCCATATTCAATCATCAAATCCAGACACTGTTGTGGATGCCAGCAAGTGCTGGCTGACAGGAGCCTGATATAGCTGTCTCCTGAGAAACAGAAGTAATACAGAAGTAGAGGCTCACAGCCATCCATGACTGAGCACAGGGTCCCTAGTGAAGGAGCTAGAGAAAGGACCCAAGGAGTTGAAGGGTTTGCAGCCCCTTAGGACGAACAACAATATGAACTAACTAGTACCCTCAGAGCTCCCAGGGACTAAACCACCACCCAAAAAGTACATATGGTGGGACTCATGGCTGCAGCAGCATATGTATAGCAGAGGATGGCCTAATCAGTCATCAATGAGAAGAGAGGCCCTTGGTCCTATGAAGGTTCTATGCCCCAGTATAGGGGAATGCCAGGGCCAGGAAGTGGGAGAGGATGGGTTGTTGAGTGTAGGGAGGAGGGGAAACAGTTTTTTTTTTTTTAATTTTCTTTTTTTTCTTTTTTTCAGAGAGGAAACCTGGAAAGTAGATATCAAATGACATGTAAATAAAGAAAAATCTAATAAAAAATAAAAAGAAAAGAAAAGAAAGTAGTTTTAATTCACATTTCTATGGTGTCAAAGGATGTTGAATATTTCTTTAAATATTTCTCAACCATTTGAGATTCCTCTATTGATAATTCTCTTTTACTTGTATCACATTTTTAAATTGTATGTTTTGTTGATGTCTAGTTTATTGATTTCTTTATATATTTTGGATATTAGCTTTCTATTATATTTGGAGTTGGTTAAAATCTTAAAAAAAAAAAAAAAAAAAAAAAAAAAAGAGTTGCCTTGGTCATGGTGTCTCTTCACAGCAATGCAAACCCTAACGGAAATTGGTATCAGGAATGGAGTTATGCTTGTGCTCATCCACATGGATTTCCATTCACCAAGGCTGAACTGGCTACTGCTGAATGCCAGATCTGTCAACAGCAGAGACCAACACTGAGCCCTAGATATGGTACCATTCCTCAAGGTGACCAGCCAGCAATCTGGTGGCAGGTTGACTATATTGGACCACTTCCTCCATGGAAAGGACAATATTTTGTTCTTACTGGCATAGATACTTATTCTTTTTATAAGTATATTCTTATACTTATATTTGCCTTTCCTTCCCACTCATAATGTTTTTGGAAAAAACCACCACAGAAGATCTCACACACACACACACACACACACACACACACACACACACATATCAGAGACCACCAACATCCTAATTCCTGCACTCAGGAAGCAGAGACAGGAATATTAGTAGATTAGGACCAGCCTCAACTACTAAGACATGTAAAGGCAGTCTGTCATGTGAAGCCCAATTTCAAACAAAACAAAATGAAGAACTGTTGACATTTTGCAGGAATGACCTACAACTAAGTGAAATGCAAGATCTTTGCTCACATCTCAGAACTTGTGATAGCAAATAGTTGACAGATTAGTCTATAGTACACAGCAATGCCAGTTTCCTGGCACCTGGGCACTGCCTATGTAACCAGTGAGTATTGCAGAAGGCAAGTGACAAATGCATAAGAATTCTCTGTATTATTTTTGTGAGTTCTCTATAAGCCTTCCAAAGCAGTTCAAATGAAAAATTAAAACTTATGTCATAGAATAAAAGAAAAGTTACACACATACACACACACACATACACATGCACACAATCACTGCCAAGAAATACAAAGAAACCTTAAAAATACAGGATCTGTTTACAAAGCAGCTCTAAGCATTGTGATGGTATAACTAATATGCTGAAGATATGGGCTACAGGAAACAAAATTACTTAAATGTAGAGGTGTATATTTTTATTTGCACTTGCTTAAAAATGAACAATTTAATGCTGATAAGAAGTAAAACTTTTGTTTCACCATTTACACCCATGAAACTTTGATTTTTCTATCATATTTCCTTTATTCCTTGAGGAGGATATATTTTTTTATAAAATCTCAGACAGCCATGGATTGGTATCATGCAAGACATAGTACATTGATCCCAAAGTATTGATTACAAATCTAATCCTCATCAGTTAGTGTGAGTAAACTTTACTTTCCTAGAATTAAGTGGTGGTGAAGTGTTTCTGGTGAATCAGTATTGCAAGTCAGATCAGCCTGGTTATATGGATTTGAAAGTGTTTATTTCTAATATTTTGACATTTAAAAAATCAAGAACAGAAAAAATAAACACATTTAAAAAAGTGTACACTACTGAAGTTGGATGTTAATGTTTTATCAAACATGTTCATTAGTCCATTTGTTTACATTGATTTATCAATTCATTTTACTGTTTGCTGCACTTCAGAATAAACTGTCGACCTCTATACACTTTGCCCACCACTCAGCAACCATCTCACTAATCCGTGAGTCCTGACTTAATCACTATATTTTCCAGCTCTATTAAAATCAATACATTTCATGGTTACGAGATTCTGTCTTCATCTCTATTTTGACCTTGAGTGTCAAAGCAGTTTGATCTTCAAAATTGGCCATAGGAAGAATCCCAGACATCTGAGTAGGTCCTTGACCTGGCCCCAACCTACCGTGCCAGACACTCTCTTGGCTTTGAGCTCTTTCCATACACTCTACTCCTCAACCTATTTTCATGCAGGTAGACAACAGTAGAGTTCTTCTCTTGGACAGTGTGAAGCACATAGTGTCGCCTATTGATAGAAAATGTGGTAGTTTGGTAAGAACACTTATTTGATCTGACTCCATTTGAAGATAGATATAGATATAGATAGACACAAATATAGATAGATATAGCTGATATATAGACATAAAGACATAGAATCGTAGAGGTATATAGATATATAGATGTAAAAATATATAGATATATAAATATATGACTTTTCTGAGGGAGAACTACATAACCTACAAATATTTTGAAAGATATTAAGTCTCTCCAACAGGACTGCCTGAACATGAGCTGAACAAGGACAACAACAGTCTTGTGGATGAGGCAGAGGCCACAAGGTCTCCACCTCACATAGTGACTACGGGTAACTAAGGAAAGCCGAGAGAAATAGTCTTCTCCAGGGAAGAGCACAGCAACTGGTTATCCAATACCAACAAGTTGTACAAACTGAGCAGGGTCTATTTATGTATTTAGGAATGTGTATCTCTCTCTCTCTCTCTCTCTCTCTCTCTCTCTCTCTCTCTCTCTCTGTGTGTGTGTGTGTGTGTGTGTGTATGTGTGTGTGTGTGTGCGTGTGCATGTGTGTGTGTGTAATAGAGAAAGAGGCAGAGGGAGAGAGAGGAGGAGAGAGAGAGAGAGAGAGAGAGAGAGAGAGAGAGAGAGAGAGTGAGTAAGAGAGAGAGAAAGAATGATAGAACAATTAGAAAACATAGGCCATGATTTTGAAAGAAGAAGCAGAGGTATATGGGAAGGTTTGCAATGAGGAAAGGAAATAAGGAAATGATATAATTATAATCTCCAAAAATAAAATTTCATTTATAAAAGTAGATATCTGCCAAATTAAAAAAAAAACTAAAGCTATTTAAGACATAAAGAAAACAAGTCAAGGTTTGTAAAAGTGTTGAGGAACTTGGTCTCACGCCTCCTGCTCTCT
The DNA here is from genome assembly GCA_019843815.1 of Montemys delectorum. NCBI lineage: Eukaryota > Metazoa > Chordata > Mammalia > Rodentia > Muridae > Montemys > Montemys delectorum. Next base: position 16,548 of record JADRCD010213612.1, read on the forward strand.
AGACACTGATCTCAACTCCCAGACTACACTGTCTCTTGCCTGCCGCTTCCCACCATTGACTGATGTTTAGCTTCCTTCACCCCAAACCCTCAATTACTTCCCTACATTACACATTCACTGTAGATCATTTTTGTTTATTTGTCTATCCTGGTGATTAGTGAGAAACCGTGTCCATTAAGCTGACTTTGATGCATCATTAACTAGAAGACAAAGGCGAAGAGAGGTAACGAAATGTCAATAGTGGGTGCTATTTATGACATTCCCCCAGCATGGAACCAAAGATGGTTTGGGCTTTTAACCGGAGCCTCAACCCTATGACTCACTGTTTGGAGCCTCTGTGAGTTATAGCCTCTAGCTTCCTGTCTTGCCAGAGAACTCCCACTGGCACTAGCAGGTGTGGAAAGCACCTTGGGACCTGCTTCTGCCGTACTGCATCGGTCTCCCAAAGCACACAGCACAATACCGCATCAGAGGCTTAGTAGGCCCTTATTTTCCTGGAACACTGAGTTGAGAGACAACTCAGAATTTACTTCTATTTCAATCTTAACCTTCTTAAGTGAGCACCAATGTTTTGGAAACAACAAGACCCTAAATTTTTAACTCATATACGCTTATGCAATAATAAAAGTGGTTGTTGGGTATAAATAAACAAGTAAATATGCTAACTAGTTTGTTTCTTCTACCAGTCTCTCTTAGCATTCAGAGGGAATAGCACCTTTAAACGGGTTCTTTTAACTTCTTACCTTAGCGCTACTGTTAACCATGTCTCCCTTTTCTTCTCCCTCCCCTTTTCCCTCTCCTTCCCCCTCCCCTCCACCCTCCCTAACTACCTCTCCCTCTCCCTCTCCCATGTTCAGGAGACCAGGTACCATCATGTGCCTGACATAGCTGGTTATTACCGTATCCCTAATGTGTTGGAGGAAGAGGCAAGGTGGTGAACTCGAGTCCCTACAGACTAGACAATCAGTTCTCAGCTCTCTGCTGCCCTCTCGTGGGAATTTAACACAGTGGTTGTTCCTGGAGGGAAGCACTCTTGTCATTGTTGAGCTAGGTTGCAGAAACAATATGACATTGTTTATGTATACATACATCAAAACAAGACACAAGAAATAATTTTTACACCATTTTTTAATATTAAGTACATGGCTAGAGTATCATTTTATTAATAATAGCCTTCACCATCCATTTGATGTAATATAACATATCTCAAATGCCTGGGATGTTCTCACTCTTTCACCTTTGTTTCTACTTCTGTTAATCTTTGTTTCCACTTCCTGTTGATCTTTGTTAACTGTTAATCTAGGCTATATATTTTATGTCTAACTCTTCCCTCTCTGCCTCCATTTGCCCATTCACACGCCAGTCTGAAATTCCTTAACTTGCTTTCCAGTGGTATCAGACTATGTCTGCTAGAACCATACCTCTCTATTCTGATTTGAATACAGAAAACACAGCAGGCATTGATAATTGTGATTATCTTTTATCTCTTCTGAGAAATGTCCAAAAGTTCTGCATTATTAAAGTAAATAAAAGGATTTAAAGAGAATATCATAGTGACCTATAGAAATGACAAGAGGCATTATGTTGATGGATGAATACTGAAAAAAAATTTAAAAATTAAAAATTAAAAAGATAGCCACTTTCAACCCTCATCAAAAACAGGTCCTCTGTATTTCATTTTTTGTATCTAGATATCCAAGGGTGTTTACAGCTAATGAGCATGTCCCCTCCAGTGGTAAATACTAAGTCACTGTAACAATTACTAAATAAGTTCATTTTACCTTGATGAGGACCTTTGGTTATTCATCATTGTTGGCATCAGGGCCACCAAAACCCATAATGTCACATAGGCCAGCCTCACAGACCTGTTGCCAAGGCAACAGCCATCATATTCCCAGAATCCATTGATCCATTGGGCTCACCTCCCACCTTACCTGTGACCACCATGTCACCATGTCACACACACATACATACACACACACACACACACACACACACACACACACACACACACATATATATATATATATATATATATATATATATATATATGGAACACCTCTCTCTCTTTTCTTTCTGCCACCACCCTATCTATCTGTCTCAATAAAACCTCTTACACACGGAACTATTTGGGCCTAATGTGTATTGTGTCCAGACGTGAGCTGCCATTCTAACATATCAATCATAACCTGGTAAAAGCCTTCTCACCACCCTCCACCACCTCAGGCATGTGTTTCTTGATCTTCCAAACACTGGTATCTTGGTTTGGTTTGGCTTGGTTTGGTTTGGCTTGGTTTGGCTTGGTTTGGCTTGGTTTGGTTTGGTTTGGTTTGGTTTGGTTTGGTTTGGCTTGGTTTGGTTTGGTTTGGTCCCTTTTTCCCATGAGCACATCACATTGGAGTACTGCAGTCAGCCCCTCATTGCCTCGGTTTAGAAGTTCCTGGCTTTCCTGTATAGGGATGAGATGAAGCAGAATGAGGATGTGGGACATCCAATGTTCACATCTTCAGGGCAAGAATGAGAGAGCTGGACCATTGCAGCTTCCCTGAGAGTAAAGCAATGAAAGGAGGGGGGGGAGAGGAAATCACTTTACAAAATTACAGCATGATTGTCAATGATACAACAAAAATATCAGCCTTACCCACCCACAATATCTGGCACACAGGGGATTTGGCCATTGTTAATAGTTACTAGATCTGAACAAAGTGCATCCTCTTGCTTTGTTTTGGCTCCTGAAATTTTAAGAGGACATAGAAAGGCCTTTTCTAACCAGTGATCCATCACAATAAACATCCCTCAAGCCCTCTTTCAATAATATTTTAAACTTCAGATACAATGAAATAACCCACCTAAATAAAATTACCGATCTCTGTAATAAAGTCATAACCAATATCCAAGACTCTCACTCTCTGAAGTTGATCCTCCTGGGTTGTAAACTCTGAAGCAGAAGCTGAACCTAGTGGATATATTGGAAGGAAGGTAGAGAAACAAGATTAGACTGAGAGAAGCTGGATACTGACTCAGGTAGGTTGAGGCCTTGATTCCAGTTGGTACCAAATGTCCTCTGAGATTTAGATTATTAAGGAGAGGGAGCTGGGGTTTTATAACCTCAAATTTAAAGTCATTAAATCAAGTCCACACCAGAAGTCCATCACCCTGAACACACAATCGTGCCCTTGTGAATCATGACCCTGACACTCATATTTGGACAAGACAATAAGTGTCCCTTTTAAAGCAAGGAGCTGGGTCCTCTATACTCAGAAGTTAGTGTCCTGCCCCTTGTGATAGGAGCTAAAAGAGACCTCCATCCCAGTGCCACCTTCCACTATATGCCAGCAATTGTCATCATTGTCTTTTTCTATTGGAGTATTAAGACATAAAAATAAGTTCCCTATCTAAAGTCACCCAGCCTTCCAGGGGAGGCTAGAAAGTCCTCCCATAGTTAGTTCTTCAAACACCATAGGGGAAGCCAACTCTCCTTGGGGGGTAGCTTCGATCTAGCAGTGAGTCCTGGTGGATACCTGTTGCTCCAATGTCCTAAAGAAGGTGCTTACAAGGGACTTGTAGCCTGCAGTAACTGAGACCCACTTTATCCTCTCTGGCCACACCTCCATCATTATTCTTCCCTGGACTCAATGGTCCAGAGCCCAGTAACTTTAGTCAGAATACAAATCCCTCTATCACACCGTCTTCCACCTTAGCTGTTCTAGAAGATTCGCTGCAAAAGCAGGCAGCTTTAACGATTAGACTGCACGTGTTCTCAGGCCACAGTGCTGATAATCTATGGATGCCGCCAAGTGGTTTCAGCTTCCACAGGTTCCCCCTGTGCACTGCCTGTGAAGCCAATGGTTAAAGAACCTAGGTTTGCCTATTGGTGGGTTTATCGATCAGCTCAGGAGATTTGCTTCCTGCTTTTTAACTCACCATCTCTCTCCAGTACCTCCACACAAGGTAACTTCAAGAAACGCCTATCTGCTTTCATTTTCTATTTCTTCTCCTCACCCATCTGAATTCCACTGCTCCTATTACTTCATTGGAGACACCCCCCTCATTTGATTGGCTGACAAAAATTGTATTTATGATCTCCTCCAAGAAGTTTCTCTCATGTATGAATAATAAGCCAAGAGACAAACTTGGCAGGTTTTCTTGTGTGTATGAAAATACGAAATTTGTGAGCCAGTTAATAGGATTTTAATAGACCCAGCATTGCTTTGTGCCTCGTGCATTTGCTGTGGCATCTCCCCATCATTTTGGATCTTGCCTAAATTTTTCTATTCAGAAGAGCATGGAAACAGTCTTTCTCTAGCTCACAGCCAGGAGCAGGGAAAGAACTTTGTATGCACCTTGCTTGCATGGAGCAAAGATGGATCCCCAGTATAACACCTGGGCTTTATTTATTTAAAACTAATCATTAGCAACAGGAAAAGTAAAACCTGAAGCACCCTGCTAGGGTTATCACCTCTGCATTGGTGTTTATCAAAGGACACAGGGGACTCAGAGCCATGTGCTTCTTGGTTCAAGTTCATGCCTGATCATGAGAGACAGAAAATCATTACCAGCTGAGGAAAAAATGCATTTATTTATAGAAAAAATGATTAGAAGCCATCTATGCTGGTCCTGCGGTCAGCTGTCCACAGTCCCCAAATCACCCTTATGATTTATGATTTCACGGGTAGTGAGTATTAAGAAATAGGGACAACTTCCATCCTGTCATAGTGGAGGAGAATGGGTAATCTCAGAGTTCAGTGTACCTATGGAGAAGACAGAGAAGGCAAGCAGAGAGCTTTTGTGCTTCATGGTCCATCCGTAAGCTTCTCCGCGAGACAAGGCTAACCATGGACTTGCTACATGGAAGCCATCCTAACACTTTCAAACTTGACACTGTTAAAGCAAACAGCAGATTCTGTTTGCTTTACCCTCGCTCGGAAGAAATGTGCACCCATGTTTAAACTAAGGATAGTTTTTCAAAAATGGTGGTCTTCACATCCCTCTTTTGCTTGTACTTTCTCACCAGTCATTCCCTTAACCACTCAAAGTCTATCCATGCAAACCCTAAACCCATCTTATTCCAGGAATTCCTCTTTTGCAGACAGTGTTCTTTCTTTCCTCTGATGCCCTTCAAGAACTTCAGCATTTATATATTTAGGGTGTGTGCTGACCTGAATTCCTAACACTCATAATTTTGCCAGAGCTTAAATATCATGGCTGAGGTTTCTCTCTGTCTCTACCTTGTCTTTCTCTCCCTCCCCCCTCTCTCTCTCTGCCTCATTCTCTCTGTCTCTCTCTCTGTCTCTCTCTCTCTCTCT
>JADRCD010213614.1:0-10000 GCA_019843815.1 Montemys delectorum
CCTGGATTCTAATTCTATCTTGTCCTCGAGAACGCCGATGGCCTCCAGCTCCCGCGGTGAAGCCGTTACAGCGCCTCCGCCCTCACACTGCGGAGAAACCCGAACTCCAACACAGAGTTCAACCAAGGCGGGCGCCCGGCGCTGGCGCTGGCGCTGGCGCTGCCGCACGCCGAGCGCGGGCGGAAGTGACGTCACGCCCGCGACCGTCTCTTCCGGCTCCTATCTGCACTGAACACTTGCACTTATGTGGCATCTGCGAGTTCTGCGGTCCGAGGACTGCCTGGAGGCGGAGGGGGAAGAGAGAGAACGAGGGTGCTGAGCTCTGCTCCGCTTGCCACGGCGCCTGCGGGCGCGGCTAAGTCCCAGTCCGCTCTGGCTGTCCGTCGCCAGGGTGGGAGAGTGCGCAGAGGGCGGGTCCTGGCGATCCTGCGCCTGCGATGCTCCTGCTCTTCTTCAGAAGCCGCCAAAGCAACTTCTGTGGAAAAAGCTCTTTTATTTTCCTCCTCAGAAATGAATTTTTGCCGGAGTAGTTGGAGTGACCAGCGTTGTAAAGCTTGCGATTTCAGCGCCTCTGGTGAGCACTTAGTGAAAGGTGGCTTTTGGAAAAGGCCGTATTCCTTTCTCAAAAAAAATTAGAAACGAATGTCTGGGGTGAGAACTTAATTCATATTGTTAGATTGTATTTTATTTAGTGTGTGCGTGCTTTATTTTGGCCATTAGTTTGACATACAAAGGCATATTTCTTAGTTTCTTAGAATGTACCTCTTTCAGGAGAGAGTGTAAACGTTGGTAGACCTCAAGTCCATTCATAAAAACCTAGGGGGCAGGCCTTTACTCACAGCACACAGGTGGTAAAAGGATTTCTATGAGTTCTTGGCTAGCCTGGTGTACAAAATGAGTTCCTGGCCAACCAGTGCTACATGGTGAAATACTGCATTAAAAAACAAACAAGCAAAAACCCAGCAAACAATAATACTGAGCTTTTTTTCCACATCCAAAGTTCCTAGGCCTGCCCCTGTTTCCTCACCCCTTTTATTTCCCTGTGCTAGTGATCAAATTCAGGGCGGTATGCATGATACACATATTTTTCTCTTAGTTCTTAGGCCTGTTCATCACTAAACTGCCTGGAGCTCACAGAAGAAATGTGGAAAGCTAGATTATTAAAAATCAGTAGAATTAAGTATTAAGAAGATTGATAAATTAGTGTTCTCTCCCCAACAATCCCTCTGATTTCTCTCTTTTTTTTTTTAGAAACTTTTTTTTAAGATTTAGTTTATTATTTTATGTGTATTAGTACATGAGTACACTGTAGCTGTACAGATGGCCATGAGCTATTACGTGTGTGGCTGCTGAGAATTGAACTCAGGACCTCTGCCCACCCTGCTCGTTCCGGCCCCCGCTCACTCTGGCCCCTGCCCGCTCTGGAGTAATTCACTGTAGCTGTCTTCAGACGCACCAGAAGAAGGCGTCAGATCTCATTACAGGTGGATGTGAGCCACCATGTGGTTGCTGGGATCCGAACTCAGGACCTTCCGAAGAGCAGTCAGTGCTCTTACCCGCTGAGCCATCTCGCCAGCCCCCAGATTTCTCTTTTTAAAAAAATCTTAGATGGACTAGCATATTTGATGGTCCTGTATCTGTTGTGCTACAATCACCTTCTGCAGCAGTCTGTGTCACCTCCTGCAGCAGTCTGTGTCCCCTCCCGCAGCAGTTGTCTGTGTCCTCTCCTGCAGCAGTCTGTGTCCTCTCCTGCAGCAGTCTGTGTCCCCTCCTGCAGCAGCAGTCTGTGTCCCCTCCTGCAGCAGTTGTCTGTGTCACCTCCTGCAGCAGTCTGTGTCCCCTCCTGCAGCAGCAGTCTGTGTCACCTCTTACAGCAGTTGTCTGTGTCACCTTTTCCCCAGCCGATGGATATTTTGTATGGTGACTTCTTTGCTAAGATGTAAACTGAAAATAAAGGGCGACATGGTAGCACATAGCAGTAATCTCAGGAATTGGAGCAATAGGAACATGATTTCACTGTCTTCAGACGCACCAGAAGAGGGCATCAGATCCCATTATAGATGGTTGTGAGCCACCATGTGGTTGCTGAGAATTGAACTCAGGACCTCTGGAAGAGCAGCCCGTCGAGCCATCTTTCCAGCCCCAGAACATGATTTATATGCCAGGATCATTACGTAGTTTCAGGCCAGTCCAGTCTGCATAGTTATACCCCTATCTCTGAATAAACAATAATAGATACAACACTTGACCGTTAAATACTTGGTAATGCATCACTTAGATTAGGACATTGTCTTACTGAAAGCAAAATATTAGATTCAATCAAGAAAACTAAAGAATAGAGTTATCTGGATATCCAGCTCAGTTGGTAGTGTTTGTCTACTATGCACACATCCCTAGGTTCAGTTCTAGTTCCACATAAACTGAGGGCAGTAGCCCACGTGACTCTGATCCCAGCTCTCAGCTGATAGCAGCCAGAGGATTAGGAGTTCAAGGTCATCTTTAGCCACATAGTAAGTTGTGGGCTAGCATGAACCACATATGATCTTGTGCTTACAAAAGAAAAGGAAATTAAGAACTGGCTGGGAATATAACTCAGTAATAGAACACTTGCCTACCATGTATGAGGCCTCAGTCAATTCCCAGCACCATAAAAATAAATAAATAAATAAATAAATGCATACATACATACATACATAAAATGATATATGCGATATTTGATCTATAAACATTCAGAATTCTCCACATTGTTTTAAAACAACACCAAGCTTCTGGGGGCTTGGAGGTATGTGATCCATTCAAGTTTTCTATGCTGTGCTGGGCTTGGTGGCAGACCCCTGCAATCCCAAGAACTGAGAGGCAGAGGCGGGAGTATCCCTGCGAGCTTGAGGCAGGGTGTCATGGAGTTCAGGCTAGTTGAAAGCTTAATATTGGTTTTGGCTGGCCTTGGACTTGTATTCTTACCACTGTCTCCCAAGTTCTGGGTGAACAGGCACAGCTTGCTTCCAGGAAATATGGGTGCCACAAGTTGGCAGTGTCAACACTGTAGATTTCAGAAGGTTGTGTGGAAGTGATCTGTAGGTGTTCCATACTTGGGCTGTCTTTTATTAGGATGGCATCCATTTGCTTTGTGGTCGTAATCTTGATGCTTCTAAAGGCTTTGCCTGTTTGCAGTGCTGGGGATCAGCTCTACGGACTTGATGCTCTACAAGCACTCCGCACCAAGCCAAAGCCCTAGTACTCCGGTTGCAGATGTTTTTTCTTTTAAATAAAAAAGTAATTTGTAGTCTGATAGTTTGACTGGTTCTTGTCCTACCTATTCCTTTTTTACATCCATTAGTTACTTTCACAGAAAACATGTCCCTGCTTTTTTTTTTAAACTTTTAAATTTTGTTGTTTTAGTAGTATATGTGCATGCTCACTCCTGAATATTCGGGACGCATCGTGATCAGAGGAGAACTTTGTGGAGTTGGTTCTTTCCTTCTTTATGTGGTTTTGGTAACGCAACTCAGATAGACAAACTTATACTACAAGTGCTTCAAATTTATGGAGGTGTATTGTCAGAGTAAGCTAAGGTCAGAGCTCTAGGTCAAAGGACACATGTACATTTTATTTTGACATACATTATTTTTTTTTTCGCTTTCCCCTGGTCTTTTACTCATATAGCAATTTCTGAATCAATCTTTTATGGCTATTTAAAACTTTTTCTGGGGAAAATAAGAAACAGATTTTTAGTTGTAACAGCAAGGCACTTGCTTTAGGAAACGGAAATCACTTGGCCATTTCAGGGTAAGTAGGAGCACTCAGCTGTATCCTCAGAAGCGGTAGTTGATGGGTGGCATACCTATAATCCCAGGGCTTGGGAACTGAGGCAGAACATCACTGTTGGAGGCCACCAGCATTACACAGTGAGAGTCTGTGCTGGAGTTTAGATTGTTTGGGGCTGATATTTGCTTTATCATCTTGTTCTAGTGAATAGTTGTTTCTTTGTGTCCTCTCCCCCTTCCCTCTCTTCCTCCTCCCTCTTTCCCTCTCACCCCCCCCCCCCACCTCTCTCTTCCTCCTCCCCCTACATCTCCCCTCCTCCTACCTCTCTCTTCCTCCTCCCCCTGCCCCTTTCTCCTTCCTTCCCTCTCATTTCTTTCCCCAAGCAACATTTTTGCTGTCTCTGGACTCAAGTGAGTAAAATAAAGGAACTTTCAAGCTTCGATTTTTAGTTTTTTATTACTGGGTCTTACTATGTTGTGGTTCAGCCTTGGGCACTATCCTCCTACCTTAGACTTCTCAGTACTGTGACACACGTGGCTACCTTGAGTTAATGACTTCATCTTTGCTGTGTAATTTTCTTCAGTCTGTAGATTGAACCCAGAGCCTTGTACATTTGAGGCAGATGCCCTACAGCTGAGCAACAGGCCAACTGAGTTAATAATTTCAAAATGACCCCATTCAGGAGCTGGAAATATGGGGCTGGTGAGATGGCTCAGTGGATAAGAGCACTGACTGCTCTTCCAAAGGACCTGAGTTCAAATCCCAGCAACCACATGGTGGCTCACAACCACCGTAACCACTGTCTGAAGACAGCTACAGTGTACTTATGTATAATAATAAATCTTAAAAAAAAAAAGAGCTTGAAATACAATGTATCATAATAGATTATGATTATATATCATTCTTTACATTTTCATTTATGTTTTTTGAAATAGATTTTTACTGTGTAGTCCTTAATGGCCTGGAATTCACGATGTAATCCATACTTTCTCTTGCTTCTGCCTCATGACTCTTGAGATTTATATATTTCTATATGTCTGTATTTTAATGTAAATACTATAAAGTGAGTATGTGATAAAATTTTGTCATGTGTCAGAAAGCACATATTTTGATCTTATTCAAAATCCAAAATTTATATAATTTTCATGTATCAGATTCATAGGTAGTACCCTGCAGTGTATTACTCAGTGTTATGGTTCCATAATCAAAGCCTCCATGTACAAAATTGAATATTGCTACTAATTGTATTCGGTCAACACTGGTGTGTAGTTTTTATTTATATATTGGCTAAGTATTCCTTTTACTTAGCGCCTGTTGCTTAGTGTGTGTGTGTGTGTGTGTGTGTGTGTGTGTGTGTACACAGAGGTCAGAGGACAGCTTGGTAGAGTTGCTTTTCTCCTTCCATGTTGGTGTGGGTTCCAGGGATTGAACTCATGCCATCAGGCTTACACGGCAAGCACTGTACTCACCGAGCATCTCACCAGCTCCTCTGTGCCTGTTCTAACATTGTGTTAGCTGTAGTGTGCCTCAGTCTTTCAGCATGAACACAGTATACTTTTCCAGGCTGCCTTTGAAGTACCTCAACAACTTTGTCATCACACACAGCCCACCCAGACATCACCATAACGGTACACACTTTCTCCAGGACCACGAGTGTGACATTGATAGCATCTTCCAGGATTTTCATTCTTATATTTTGTGTGTTTAGGAGTACCACGGCACTTACGGAAATTAATTATCTGTTAGAAAGCTTTGGGTTTCCAGAGAGAGAACTCAGTGTTTTAAGCACGGCAGTGAGTACCTTTACCCTCCGAACCATCTCACTGGCCTTGACACACTTTTTAAAATTTTAATGTATTTATTTTTATTTATTCACTTTTCATTCCACTCACTGCCCTCCCTCCTCGTCACCCTCTCCCACAATCCTCTCCATCTCCCCCTTCCCTTCTCCTTTAATCAGGTGGTGGCCCCCCTGGCACTTCAAGTCTCTGTAAGGCTAGGTGCATCCTCTCCCACTGAGGCCAGATAAGACATCCCAGCTAGAAGAACATATCCCACACACAGGCAACAGCTTTTGGAATAGCCACCATTCCAGTTGTTTGGGACCCATATGAAGACCAAGCTGCACATCTGTTATATATATGTGGGGAGGCCTAAGTCCAGCCTGTGAATGTTCTTTGGTTGGTGGTTCAGACTCTGAAAGCCCCAAGGGTCCAGGTTAGTTGACTCCATTGGTCTTCCTGTGAAGTTTCTATCCCCTTTGTGGCCCTGACGCATATTACTGACAGAAAAAAATGCAACATCTTACTCATTCATCCTTCTTTTTTTTTTTTTTTTTTTTTTAATTATGCTTGGGAGGGGTTGAGATTAGGGGGCAACTTGGGAGAGTTAGTTCTCTTCTTCTACCCTGCAGGACTCTGTGATTGAACAGCATTCACCAGACTTGGCAGTGGACGACCCCTTTATCTACTGGGCCATCTTGGTGGCCCTACTTTTTTATTTCTGGTGGGAGTACATCCTTTATTTTAAATTTTTACTGACAAATTGAAAGCAATGGCTAACCTTATTAGTGCCCTTTGATGACCCTTCACTGTGGAGGGTTTCTTCGTGTCTCTCATGCCTTGTGGAGTGTCTGTCCCACACGCTTTTGTTGCCTTATTCTCCTGATCGCTGGGCCATACATCAAGCCAGCAAACAGCATACCATCCACTGGTCTATCCAAGAACGGATAGAACTGGAAGCAGGCGGATTTCTGAGTTCGAGGCCAGCCTGGTCTACAGAGTGAGTTCTAGGACAGTCAGAGCTACACAGAGAAACCCTGCCTCGAAAAAACAAACAAACAAAACAACCAGATTATCACAAATGCCAACTCCATACCCAGCTGCTCATCATATTCTAGGCCATGAATATCCCATTATAGCAGGATTAAGGATGCCTCCAGTGGTATAAATAAGACAAGGCGGCTGCTGAGGAAGTTTAAAGCTTAGGCCTTTTGGTGGGGCAGTCTCCTAGCTAGCTAATCTAACTTAACCCAACTACAACCAAATGGCTAGCTCTGTACTTCTGAGCTCTGGTCTGGTTATTGTCTGTTCCTCTCCATGCCCATTCTCAATGAATGCTTTCTTCTCTCTGGGACATTCTGTCTGCCTGGAAGTTCCACCCCCTATTTCCTGCCCAGCTCCAGGCCCTCAGATCCTTATAACCAATCAGCAGCAAGACAACCTCTGATACATTTCCAGATTGCCTTTAGGCAGGTGTAGGAGGACAAATATTTGCAAAATAGAAAACAGGGTGATGGGCCATAGAAATGACAATACCAAAATATTGCCAGCACATAGCTCTCAATTCACAATTGAAAATTCAGAGACACACCTTCACACAATGTAAAGAAAGCTTACTCCAACATCCCATAAACCTGGCATGGACATTAAGGCCCAAGCCAGTGTTGAATCAGATGTGGGCCTTCTGATGAATTATAACTGTGGGGACAGTGTAGTCCCTGTTCCCAGGTGGAGCTCTCTCAGACTCTTCTCAGGCTTTACAAGGAGTTCCTTGGGTCTGGGGTGTGAATAGCAGTGTGAGTTTGTGTGCTGTGGGAGGATACGGCTGCACTATGAGCAGGTGCTGCAGCTCAGTAAGCTGCTGCTGCTGCTGCTCATACCCTAGTCTTAATGTCCTTAATAAAGGACAAGTGCAGGAACTAGCACTCTTGTTCAAACTTTATATTGTTCGGAGGAGCATCAAATGCTGTGGTCAACCAGCCGTCCCATTATCACATGTATTTGAAATTACTGACCATTTGCTAAGCATGTTTTCCTTTGTTAACTCTAATATATTCAGTTTTGTTTTGAGACAAGACCCAGGCTGGCCTAATTCATAGTGTAGCTGAGGATGACCTTGTGCTCATAGACTTCGTGTTTCCACCTCCTAAGTGCTGGGATTCCAGGTCCATATCAGCTGTGTGTATCTTACTCATATCACCACATTCTGTGCGTACCCATCCTCTTTATAGTAGCATCTTTGGCTTGGCCTGGGGCCCTAGTCAGTAGCATATCTATTTCTTTTTGCTTATCTTCCCATGTTTTCCATATTGAAAACTTCCCAGTGTACAGTGTTTGCCAGGCAGGCTCCCTGCCAGGCAGAACCAGGCGAAAGAGAGGGAGAGAGAACTCGATCCAGCCGAGCCTCCCCCCCCCCCCCCCCCCCCCCCCCCCCCCTCAGGGCTGAGCGGGATGGTGAGTGTGGCGAGTCGGATCTCCTGCCTCCCGAGAATAACCACCCCGAAGCCGGGAGTCCGTCCAAGCAGGATCTCCTTTTATTGTATCAATCTTTTCTTTATAAAGGGCTGAGAGAGGAGGCGGAGTTTTCTGCTGAGGTGAGATGACGTAGAGGTAGGGGAAAGTTGATGAAGGGTATGGGGTGACTAACGGAAACCCAACAGTGACTCTACTTCAGCAGGAACTAGGCAAAGGCAGGCTTAAGCAGGTTGTGCTGAGTCACTCCAGTATGGAAATGACTGAGACAGTTTACAAAACTGTCCTCAAGGCCCAAACCAGGGCCAAATAGAGCCCAACAAGTGTTCACATGAGTCCATTTCTCACTTGGTACCTCCCTCCATCATCAGGTTGCTGAGTGAGATGAACAGTATAATGGTCCCTTTATCTCCAGGAGAGACTTTTTAAATAAATGCGTTTTAAAATCATTTAGTTATTTGTGTATTTTGTGTATATATGCATGTGTAGTTTTGTGTGCTTAGATCCACATGTGGAACTCAGAGGTCAACACCTATGTCTTCTGCTTATCTTAATTCTTTTTTTTTTGTTTGCTTGTTTTTTGTTTTTTTGTTTTTTTCAAGACAGGATTTCTCTGTGTAGCCTTAGCTGTCCTGGAACTTACTGTGTAGACCAGGCGGGCCTCGAACTCAGAAATCCGCCTGCCTCTGCCTCCCAAGTGCTGGGATTAAAGGTGTGAGCCACCACTGCCTGGCCTCTCTCAACTTTTTTTAAATGTTTTTTTTTTGTTGTTGTTTTGTTTTTCAAAAGGAGCTCTGGCCAAGTTTTATTAAAGGAAAACATTCTTGTTTACTTCTCAGCAGTCTGTTCTGGCACGCTTCTAATAATATCAGAATCGCCTGGGTCAATGACAGCCAGTGCACATACTCTGTAGCATTTCCACACGCTGTACCCAATTCAATATTATTGCCACTGTAGTGATGGACACCAGTTTTAGCCCACATGGCACAGTACTCTATTTCAGATTTCCTCAAAGCTGGGCAGTTGTTGGCGAGGATAACCAACTTTGCTTTGCCTTGTCTGATCATCTTCAGAGTCTGTTTGTACCCCAGCATGTACTTTCCACTTTTCATAACAAGCTGGAGCCTAGAGTTGATCGACTCCAGAGACTTTTTCGTCTTTTTTGCGGCCACCATCTTTCTGCCTTAGGTGCGGGACAACCCCCAACCTAGCATACACAGAGGACAGAAGAATGGATTATGATCCAGAGCGTCAAACACTAACTAGCGGAGCTCCCCGAGCCGCCTAACTGCATATCCAGCAGAGCTCACTCGCCAAGATCTTAAATGTTTTTTTTTTTTAAATTAATTTTATGTATGTGAGTACACTGTAGCTGTCTTCGGACATACCAGAAGAGGGCATCGGATCCCATTACAGATGGTTGTGAGCCACCATGTAGTTGCTGGGAACTGAACTCAGGACCTCTGGAAGAGCAATCAGTCTTAACCACTGAGGGCTATCTTTCCAGCCCTTTCTCAATGTTGTATTGTCCCATAGTCACCTTATTTCTTCCATACAGACTAGTTGATCATGAATAGTGTACTGGTATATAAATATGGGAGCAATTAATGTCTTTAGTTCTGTGTTAATAGGATGTGCCATAAACACAAAGCCTCTAGTATTGACACTCACTCAGTGTGTTTTGTCAAAATTGTATCATATGTGTCAGCCCACACCTTAAAATTACTTTGAAATCACTCCAGTGAGTGCAGTGACAGCATGACATGATATCATCAAATACCCTTGATAGCTGTTTTCCCCTTTAGAGTTCCATACAGTGGATATTTATCATGTTCACTTTCCTCGCCAGATCACTGGGCATCCCTGACCTTCTCCCAGATCAGTGCTGCTGCCGCTTTCTCCTCCTCCCTTTCTTCCTTCTCTTTCCTAGTATGATTTGGGCTGCCGAAACACTCCATCCACCGAGTTGTGGACAGCTGACT
>JADRCD010213614.1:15000-19981 GCA_019843815.1 Montemys delectorum
CAGATTCCACGCCTGCCCAAACACCCTTACTTTTAAGAACTACTTAAGATAGTTCAGAGATAGAACTCTTGTCTACCACATATGAGATCCTGAGTTTTATCTCCCACATCTGCAAAACAGATTTAAATACTACCACCAACAAAAATCTACCTGGAAACAAAAGAATTATTTTGGGACCATAAAGATGGCTCAGTGTTTAGGAACACTGTGGATTCAAGCACTCATGTCAAACCAGATGTCCAGCAAATGTGTAACTCCAGTCCTCAGGAGGATGGGGTCACGAGCTGAGAAACCATGAACCCCGTGTTCAGGGAGAGACCCCGCCTTAAATGAGCAGTGGAGAAGGAGAGAGAAGGGCAGTGGACACCGTCTGGCCTCTATGTTCACACACACACACAAATAAATCAGAAAATAATGACTTGTTTGTGTACTTACAATTTTACCACTTGTTAAAGATGAGAGCAAGTTTGCGTACTAACAAAAGAAACCCTTACCCGGCCTTCAAGTCCTGCATCACCATTTATCACTGGGTGATAAATGAGGACTCACTAGTGCTCTGTGGATAGAGATCCTCTCCTGTGTTGTTCTGTTTTAGATTTTATGATTATCTTCTCTGTATGTGTATATAGTATATGGTGTGGGGAGAAGGGTGCACATGTCACCTCATGAGTGGAGCTCAGAAGACAGTTGATAGAGGTAGTTCTCGCCCTCCACCTTTACATGGGTCCTGGAGACCACATTCAAGTTTTCAGCATTGCATTAGCTGGTGGCAGGTACCTTTATTTGCTTAGCCGTCTTGCTAGCTCCCTGTTTGAGGGAAGGTTTTGTTTTGTATCCCAGGGTAGCTTTGAACTCGCAGCAATTCCCCTATCTCAGTCTCCCGTGCTGCATTATACATGTGCAACACCATACTTTGCTTTGACTGTAGATCTTTTTAGGGCAGTGCTATCTATCTACTGTGAAGGGTGGTTATAATGATTAATTGAACACACACACACACACACACACACACACACACACACACGCACGCACGCACGCACGCACGCGCGCACAAACACCCCTCCTTGCTCGTTGTCTGCTGCTTGGCATGTCTCAGTGAACCACAGTATCACTAGGATCCATGTTTTAGGAGTAGTGTGCTCAGCGGCCTTGTGTGTTTCCTGCATGTCGTCTATGCATTGCGATTGACAGATAATGACGATGCAGTTTATGTTAATTATGTTGATATGACAGGAATACTAACAGTTGTGTACCACAGGTGATAGAGTGCCACTGTCTACTGAAGTTCATCAGCTGCACTAAAGCAATGCTTGCCTCAGTGAAAGGGATATTCGTGCAGACTTCTGTGTTGCAGGATGGCAGCTCCTGATTCGTGCCACGGTGAGTTCTACCGATCTTGTTTCTCAGAAGCCCTAAGTTCCCCTAAAGTGGTACTGTATAGAGTGCAGCAGCAGTCTGAGCCAGAACAGCTTATGTTGCGGATTCTTTAACTGTTTTTATTTATTCTCCTCTCATATATTACATCCTGAATCCAAAAATAAGGAACGTGTCAAGAATTTGCCTGTCATGCTTGCGTAGGGGCCATGCTCATCCTCTCCGTTGTCTTGTCACATTTTAGTGTGCGCTGTGAAGCCGCAGGGACTCTTTTAAGGTCTTAAAAGGGAGTTCTCAGGAATAGAGAGTTGGCTCAGCTGATAAAAACACTTGCTGCGCTTGCAACTCCAGCTCTGTTCCCAGCACCCACGCAGTGGCTCACGACCACCTGCAACTCCAGTTCCAGGAACCCAGTGCCCTCTTCTGACCTCGGCAAGCATTAGGTATACATGTGTTGTACGACATATGTGCAGGCCAAACACTAATGCACATGCAGTCTGAGAAGATACACGGTAAATAACAGCTGTGCACATTCTGAGTTTGCTTGACCCTGTGCCAGTGAAGGGATCAAGTGTTTCATTGATTTCAAGCATTTCCAGGCAAGGGCCTAGTACTTGAAAGGCACTCCAGGTTGTTCTTTTGTGGGTCCTGCCTCTATGTGTTTGTGTCTCTGTGTGTGCTTATATGTATGTGCATATGTGGTGTGTGCATGTGGAGGTCAGGTCTGTCTATCTGTCTATCTTTTCTTCCTTCCTTCCTTCCTTCCTTCTTCCCTCCCTCCCTCCCTCCCTCCCTCCCTCCCTCCCTCCCTCCCTTCTGTTCTGAGAGAGAAGGGGAAGGGGGGTGGGGAGCACAATTTTTAGGAGTCAGTTCTCTCCTACTATGTGGTTCTTTAGAACTGAACTCGGGTCAACAGGCTTGGTAGGACGTGCCTTTCCCCACTTGCTGGCCTACAGGGCTATTGTGACTTCTCTGAGTGTGTTACAAGAGGAAAGATGTAGTCTTCATTAGGAGTTTTATAATCATGACATATTTGTTTTAGATTTATTTTTTATATATGAGTGTTGTCTGAATGTTTGTGTATACATCATGGGTGTGTAGGGCCCACAGAAGCCAGAAGAAGGTGTCAGATCCCTGGGGCTAGAGAGTTGTAAGTTGCCTGTGCATGCTCAGAATTGAACCTGGGTCCTCTGGAAAAGAATCCAGTGCTCTTAGCCACTGAACCATCTCTCTATCCCCCAACATTTTTCTTTTTTGGGATAGAGCTCTATGTAGCCCATGGTGGCTTTGAATTTGCTTAGTAACAGTTGATGGCCTTGAATTTCTGATCCTCTTGCTTCCACTTCTTGAGCTGGGGTGACAGATATGCATCATCACACCTGTTTTTATGCTGAGATGGAAGCTGGGACTACGTGCATGCTAGGCAAGTACTGTACTGAGCGACAGCCCCAGCCCTGATAAAGTAACATTTTCAGAGCATAAGCCTTCTCACTTGTGAACTGAGCTTGTTACTAATAAATAGTTATCCTGCTGGGCAGTGGTGGCGCACGCCTTTAATCCCAGCACTTGGGAGGCAGAGGCAGGCGGATTTCTGAGTTTGAGGCCAGCCTGGTCTACCGAGTGAGTTCCAGGACAGCCAGGGCTACACAGAGAAACCCTGTCTCGAAAAAAACAAAACAAAACAAAACAAAAGTTCTCCTAATAAGCAGCATGCCTTGCATCCTTCTTTCAGGTTGAAGATGGGGCAGGACTGCTCTAGCATTCTGTGGCGTGTGGGGATGGGAAGAGCATGCAAATGTGTGTGTGAGAGAGGCAGGGAATGAGAGGGAGAGAGGAAGGAGAGGCATAAATTGAGACACACAGAACAAGAAGAGAATAGGAGGGAGGGAGGGAGAGATAGCTATGGAGTTAGATTGATTAATTACATAAGGCTTTGGTATTTTTGTTTTGTTTTGTTTTTCGAGATAGGGTTTCTCTGTGTAGCCCTGGCTGTCCTGGAACTCACTCTGTAGACCAGGCTGGCCTCAAACTCAGAAATCCGCCTGTCTCTGCCTCCCAAGTGCTGGGATTAAAGGTGTGAGCCACCACCGCCCGGCTTTACATAAGGCTTTTGTAATAGGCCAGTATGACTTCTGTGTCTTTGAATGAGAATTCTGGACAACTGAATATTCATACCTCCCTCTTTTTTTCATAAGGTCCTTCAGAGGACTCAGTCTGCCTTCAGGAAGAAAAAATATCAGCAGGAATGATGTTGGTCGATTGCCTGACAGATTATCAGGTAAAACATACATATGTGCACGTACACACGTACACACACACACACACACACGTACACACACACACACACACACACACACACACACACACACACACATACACACACACACACACACACACACACACACACACACACACTCAAATGTCCTACCTATAGATAGTTTCCTTTGGATAAACTTCTCTAGTCCCCTGGATTTCTGGGAGATAGAGCCTGTTTTAGTTCCTTTCTGTTGCTGTGGCAAACACCATTGCAAGCTGCAGGGTAGAAAGGGTTCCTTTCAGCTTACAGATCTCAGATCATAGTCCATCACTGAGAGAAGCCAACACAGGGACTGAAGCAGCTCCTCAGTCGAGATTCCTTCTCAGACTCCAGGTTTGTGTCAAGTCAACAATATCTATGATAAAATATTTCCTGGTAAGTGACTTTGAAGCTTACAGTTAATTTTGGTTTTTCAGTAATAACCTGGCTTTACATTCATGGTGTCAACTCCTATTCTTGTATTATATTTGTGTTTTCCTCTTTGTGTGTGTGTGTGTGTGTGTGTGTGTGTGTGTGTGTTCAGAGAACAGAGAACAGTTTTCAGGAGTCAACTCTCTCCTTGTGTCATGTGTGTCTGAGGATCACACTCAAGTGGTCAGCCATCTTGCTGACTCCTGGTCAGTACTGCATGTTTCTTCCTTTGTTGAGTGCTCTGGTAGATGACAAGGCAGATGACTATGTCCTTTTCCACAGACATTTATTCATATTTGCTCATCCATCATGTATTTTGGAAGCACTGGTCAGTGTGCTTACTACAGAGAAATACCACAACATTTTCTTGTATACTGCTGATATCAGTTGCTTTTTAGCAGTGATATATGACTCAAGGAAATCAAGAGTGAGAATAGGGCTAGGGATGGAGCTTAGTGATAGAGTCCTGCCTAGCATGCTCATCAAAGTTCTAGGGTACTAGGGAGATGGTTCAGTGGGTAAAAGGCTTGTCCAAATACAAGCAACTGAGTTTTGATCCCCATCACCCATGTAAAACTTGGCATGGCTGCATATGTCTGTGACCTCTCGGGACTGTGGGTAGAGAGGGGTGGATGCTAAGCCTGAGCAGCTAGTCTACCTGACACAGCAATTTCCAGGTTCAGTGAGGAACCCTGTCTCAGAAAAGAGGGTGAGAATCAACTGAAAAAGAAATTCCAATATCACCCTTGGGCTTCCAAATGGACCTGCACAGTCAAGTGTTCCTACCACTACACATGTATATATATATACACACACAGACATGCACAGACACAGGCACAGAGACGTGCACAACACACACACAGACACACATACAGCCAG
>JADRCD010213615.1:3429-16014 GCA_019843815.1 Montemys delectorum
TTTCTCATCTTAGCAGCCACACAGGCACACAACCACACAGGCACACACTCACACAGACACACATTCATACAGGCACACATTCACCCACATAGGCACATATCCACACGCTCACACATCCACACAGGCAACACCCATACAGGCACACAGGTACACCCACACAGGCACACACCCATACAGGCACACATCCCCACACCTACACTGGCTCATATCCACACACTTTAGACCGACCTTTGCACACATAAACCTACCCTCTTCACATCCTCACTCACTCACTCACACACACACACACACACACACACACCATTCCTACCTATATGCTCACAGGATTGCTATCTTATATATACAAACTCCTATGTACACGTTTATCCTTTATATACATACAAACACATTCACACATGCATGACACAATCTCATAACACACCCACCCACAGATGTGCATACAAGTACACTTACATCTGCACCCATACATACTCAGTTCCTACAGGGGTTGCACCCACTCAGCACCTACTTATTCCTCTAAGATAAATACCCTACGAAAGTGTAAGAACAATTTCATATTTCCTTTCATTCAAGAATAACAACTCTGTCACTGTCTTCACAGGCTAGTG
This sequence comes from Montemys delectorum, assembly GCA_019843815.1. Taxonomy (NCBI): domain Eukaryota; kingdom Metazoa; phylum Chordata; class Mammalia; order Rodentia; family Muridae; genus Montemys; species Montemys delectorum. The sequence goes on from JADRCD010213615.1 coordinate 4,038, forward strand.
CAGCTTTACTTTGGACTTTCTTGGTATCCCTCTTTGCAGTTATGGTGTGCATCTGTGTTAAAGAAGAAAACTCATATGCTCGTCCTCTAGCCCTCTGCCCAGTGTGGCATCATCTGGGCATCATTGAACAGCACCCAATCTGGAGTTTTTATTCACAAGTTATGACTCTCTGCATAGCTTAGTTTGAACACTGTTCTTGAAAGCTGCTTCATTTTGAACTACATTAATAATTTCTAAGTGAAGGGCTTGGCCATGATGCAACAAATCATTTTTCAATAGATTCTCTTGTACCAGACACTTGTGTGTGTGTATGTGTGTGTGTGTGTGTGTGTGTGTGTGTGTCTGTGTCTGTGTGGTGGGAAGAGCTGGGAAGGAGCTTTGAAAAATCAAGTATAGAACACCTCACTTGGAAACCTTGCTCTGTGGGTATGCAGGTCAAAACTGAGTTCAAACTGTATTTTGACTCAACAAAGATGACTCATCAAGCAGCAGATAAAGGTTTAGACAGCCTCTGAAGTCCTCATCATCTCTAGTGTTTGGATGACCCTAGGCATGCACTGCCTTCCCAGGACACTTGGGTTTTCATCAGGTAGCTGAATATCCAATGCCTAACTCACCAGGCTTGTAAGAGTTAAATGAGGTGGTAATGGTGGCTTTCAGTCCAGGTGCAGTTTTGATTCTTCATAAGAAAGGCAAGATCCTGTGTTCTGTTGTTCTTGTTTTACCGCTGAGCAGGGGTTGCTTTCCAATACCATTTAGGTTATTTTCGACCACTTAAAACCTTTGCTCTTTCAATAGCTGTGGGAAAAATTCCTGAACATCCACACCCACAACTTTCTCATCTTTTGTTCCGCAAGGATGACTCAACAGGATGGAAGGTCTCTGCCGAGCACAGTTTTGAAAGAGTGGTGGCTAAAGGGGAAGGTATATTTTAGAGGCAGAGATGCTGGGCACAGAGGTGGGGCGAGTGCTGAGGACATTAGAGCAGGTATCGTGGAGCTGTCTGAGCTCCTGTGTTCCCAGCATGCTATTTCAAAATCACAGTGGAAGCATAAGGCTATGCTCTCAGACCCGCTTAAGTTAATAGTCTCCTTGAATTTCACATTGAAAGCTTACCTTCCAGAAAAGAGAGATCTGCTGTCTATCATAGTCGATGTCTTGTTTCATGTACCAGATGTCTAATGTCCCAACAGGCTCTGACAAGAGTAAGGGGCGAAAAACACATTTTCACATAAATATGTACACAATAAATAACCTTTAAAAATCAACAAAAAATTCTGGAAATTATTATAGACTAATTTCAATTTCATTGTAATTTAGCATTTTCTGTTTTTTTTTTTTTTTTTTACTTAAAAACAAACATGTATACTTGTGGCACAAAAGTAAAAAAAGAAAATGATGGATACTTTGAAAAGAAAAAAAAATTAAAAATATTGAGAAAAAAAATTATTTCCTAACTTACCTTTAAAATATATTAGTTCACATTTCATTGTATGTAGGTATTTAAGTAAAAAAAAAAAATCAAGGTATATATGGTTATCTTTCTCTTTTTTTATTGGAATGTGGGAAAGTAAGGACATAAATAAAATCAAGGTATCGTAAGAACATAAAACACAAATAAAAATGGCAAGACTTATCTTCGCCCCAGTCCTAAACTTACACTGAAGAGTGGTTATTTGGTGTGCTATCCTTGGAGGTAAGGCACATCTTACTTACCTTAAAAGTCACAGTACCTAGGACAGTATCTAGGATGTAGTAAACATTGCTCAGTAATAAGTGAACAAACCAGGCAATGCTATGTATTTGATACCAAAACACAAGCTGAACTTGATGCTATAAGACAATGGCTGAATATAGTATTAATGAACTGGAGAAAGGCAAACACACTTTAAAAAGTGATAGAATATCAACTCTGTGCTGTGTGTGTTTATGAGCACACACACACACACATACACACACACACACACACACACACGTGCACACAAGTGTGTACATATGTGCATCTGTTCTCTCCTACTTGATAGATTTGCTAGCTAGGAGTGCAATCAGTACAGCCACTGAACTCAGCTGTTACTGCTCCAATCCAACTTCCTTCACAGTGAAACTCGCATTGTGTTTGAGGTGAGGCAACACTGGTGTTCCTTCTGGAATAAAGTTCCTCTCAACCAGAACAAAATTTATAAACTACTAACACCTACTGCCTACCTGGATAACAAAAGCTAAAACAGCTGGGGAGAGACTAGCAGTGGGAAAAGGAGGCCAAGCTGAGGCAGCCCTGTGCCAGCACTGTCTAAAGGGCCTGTGGGCTCTTCTCAGCATCAACTTTTATTCTCCTCATGTCCTGATGGGAGTAGATTTAGTGCAAGGATTTACCAAGGAGCTAGGCTATCTACCACAAAAATGTTGCTGCACCATCTTTAACAAATATGCCCTTTAGTGGATTTCCTCATCTGTCAAATGAAGTTGGTAACTCTGTCATGCTGGCTGTCTTGAGAATTCAGCAGAATGCCAGGAAACTTAGTTGTTGCCTAATACCAATACTTCTCAAACTATTCTATAAGATAGAAACAGAAGGAACACTACCCAATACATTCTATGAAGCCGTTTTCTCATTTGAAAACTGAGTTGCTGAGTGGTTAAGAAACTGAGAATTAGTAGTTATGGAAGAAGGGCTCTGAGCACGAGTCTGAGATGAGCCGAGTCTGCGATGGTTTGCACTATGTAGTGACTTGGCTTTGAAAACACTTGTAACTTCTCTATAAAACCTGCATTCCTTATCAGGCAGGCCTCTGGGCCTCTTCGGTGATTGTTCTCTTCCTTTGTAACTCCCACCCCTACCTCTCTCCCTCCCTCTTCCTTTCTTCCTTCCCTCTCTCCCACATCTCCCTTCCTCTTTACCCTCTCTTCCTCTTTCCCTCTCCTCTTAACTGTTTTTTTGTTTTTTACCTAAAGCCTTTTTTCTTCCCCATCTCTTCCCACTAGGGGTAACATAGCCTGTGCAGTGAGAACTGTAAGATGAGAAAAACTTTCATAAAGGATTCTGAAATGCTCTTAGTTCTTCAGGACATGAAAGGGTGACACAAGATTTGATAGTCCAGGTGCAAAGAATTAAACAGTACAGGCAACCGACACTAACTAGTTCAAAGTACAAGGTAAAGTTTGGCCATACCATGCACGTGTTCTCACTGAGCCCTCTGTTGATATGGATATCTCACGTGACAACACCTGCTGCACACTTGTAGATGAGGAAGTTGGTAAAACAGATGGACAAGACTCGGACTTGATAACTGGCAAAGCTGAGAAATGAGGCCACTCTCGTTATCACCAAAGAGCCTGCTTTTCCCATTCCAGTTTGCAGTATTGAACAAATTCCACAAATTCCACAGTCCAGGCATTGACCATGTAATTAGGACTGGGTATGTTTCCGTGTCAAAATCAGTTGACTTGTTGACAGCAGTAATGCCTTCAGCTAATTACATATTGGCAACAAATTTGAAGGCATTACTCACTGGATTGCTTACTAAAGATCCAGCATCTAACAGGTTATTATAGACTAGGAATTAAATTCTGTACTTATGTCCCCTCCACAAACTCAAGAACAAATACAGGTAAAGTTTTAGTGATGTTCTCTTTCTGCACAGGACTCAGACTGCCTTCCCTGGATCATCCATGGTCCCTCCATGGGATTTTTGTTATAGTTTTGCACATAAACTGGATTGTGTCTGATTCCTAAGAGAAAAAACAGAGTTTCTTAATACCAAATACTTCCCAGCTACTGCTCCACATCTCTGCCTTTCACTGAACTTTTGGGAAAGAGGTAGAAATCATTGCTGTCTTCATTCCCTCACTTCATATTTACCCCCAACCCATGCTGTGTGAAATCTCTTCCTCCATATACACTGTGTGGCAGAGTAAGTCACCAGGTCTAAAGGTCACTTCTCTGCACTCTTATCATTGGATTTTGTAGTATTCCAAGTCAAGAGGTTGTTGCTTTTTATTTTTCTGGAGACATGGTTATATGTGAGAAAATCGTGAAGGAACAAAGTACTCTAGTTTTTTCATGCTGATTTACCCATCTTACAATGAAGGAATTGTTAGGGTACTGATGAGAAAAGTGGGTTGTAGCTTATACAGAGAATACAACTTCCATAACCCTCAAACAAAGAAAGCTAGATGTTGCTTGGAGCCACATGGATGAGAAATGCACAGTCCTGGACAGTGCTACCAATGGGAAGCCATGACAAGGCTAAGAACATATTGGTGATGTGACAGTATTTGAGACAAGTGCTGGATCTGGAAGTGCTAATATTGTTGCCTTACTTGTAGTGAGATTACAGATAGATGAGACTGAGAAGAGAAAGACAGCACAAGAGATAAAACAACAACAAGGGGGCAATATCTCTTTTCCTCACTGCAAGACCTTGAAGGCTGTAAATCCCCGACAAAGTCATATGGCTCTTAGAAAACAACAGCTACCAAATCACACCAAACCAAACCAAACCAAACCAAATCAAAACAAAGAAACAAAAAACCCCCAAGAACCAACCATAGACTGGATGGCTTGAATAATACACATCCATTTATATGGTTCTAGAGGCTGAGAAGTGAAGATCCAGGTACTGTCAGATCTGATGCCTACTTGGTGTGGTGGCCTTTTTGCTGAACCCGCAAACGGGAAGTGGTAGAGTTGGAGACAGATCTGTTTTTTTTTCTTGTGAGGGCAAGGATCCCATACATGAAGGCTTCATACTCATATCCCAATTATTGGCAAAAGTCCCATCTCCTACAATCTTCCTTCTGATTTGAGGCAGATCATGTGCTACAGTCTCCACCCCACCCCCAGGAAAAAACCCCACAGAGACAGCTTGACTTCCACAAGGTCTGTCACAACTAGGCTCACAGATGAGACCCCCCTGCTCCAATACCAGACCTAATTGGGACCACCATGAAACTAAGAGGATACAAGACCCATCTGCCCTGCAGGAGACACATTGTCCTTCTGGTCTGCAACTGCACTCAGGGGCAGATTGGGTGCTCCAGCTCTCCCTGCCCCCACCACACACAGTGACAGCTTTACTCAAGGTGGTCCATCAAAGTCAGGCTCACAGAAGGGACAGGCTCCATTCTCAGACAACAAAGACAATTAACACCAGAGATAAGCAGATGGTGAGACAAGCAGAAGAACATAAGCAACAGAAACCAATGCCACTTAGCACCATCAGAACCCAGTTCTCCTACCACAGTAAGCCCAGGATACCCTAACACACCTGAAAAGCAAGATTATGACCTAAAATCATATGTGATGAAGATGATAGAGGATCTTACGGAGGACATAAATACCTCTCTTAAAGAAATACAGGAGAACACAGGTAAACAGATATAAACCCTTAAAGAGGAAACACATAAATTCCTTAACAAAATACAAGAAAACACAATCAAACAGGTGAAGGAATTGAACAAAACCACGCAGTATCTAAAAATGGAAATAGAAACAATAAAGAAATCACAAAGGGAGGCAAGCCTGGAAATGGAAAACCTAGGAAATAGACCAGGAGTTATATATGCAAGTATCACCAACAGAATACAAGAGATAGAAGAGAGAATCTCAGGGGCAGAAGACACCATAGAAAACATTGACACAACAGTCAAAGAAAATGCAAAAAGCAAAAATCTCCTAACCCAAAACATCCAGGAAATCCAGGACACAATGAAAAGAATAAACCTAAGAATAACAGGTATAGACAATAGGGAAGATTTCCAATTCAAAGGACCAGAAAACATCTTCAACAAAATCATAGAAAAAAACTTCCCTAACCTAAAGAAAGAGATGGCCATGAACTGTATTCAAGAAGCCTACATAACACCAAGTAGACTGGGCCAGAAAAGAAATTCCTCCTGTCACATAATAATAAAACACCAAAAGCACAGAAAAAGGAGAATATTAAAAGTGGTAAGGGAAAAAGGGCAAGTAACATATGAAGACAGACCTATCAGAATTACACCAGACTTCTTAACAGAAACTCTAAAAGCCTGAAGATCTTGGACAGATATCATGCAGACTCTAAAAGAGCACACAGCCCAGGCTGCTATACCCAGCAAAATTCTCAACCACGTAGATAAAGAATTCAAGATATTCCATGATAAAAACAAACTTAAATGATATCTTTCCACTAATCCAGCTCTATAGAAGAAAATAAAAGGAAAACTCCAACACAAGGAGGGAGACTACATCCAAGAAACAGCAAGAAATTAATCTTCTCACAATAAGCTGAAGAGAACCACTCAAACATACTACCACCTCTATCAACAAAAATAACAGGAACCAACAATCATTGGTCTTTAATATCTCTTAACATTGATGGGCTTAATTTCCCAATAAAAAGACATAGGGTAACAGACTGGATATCTAAACAGGACCCAGGATTTTACTGCATATAGGAAAACATACCACAGTGGCAAAGACAGACATTACTTCAGAGGAAAAGGCTGGAAAAACTTTTTTTTTTTTGTTTTTTGTTTTCTTTTAAACTTATGCAAATGTTTTTTATTAGATATTTTCTTTATTTACAAGCCATACGATTTCTCCTTTCCCAGTTTCCCCTCAAAAAACAAAACAAAACAAAAACAAAACAAGAACAAACCCCTGTTGCCTCCCCCCTCCCCCTGCTTGCCACTCAACCCTCTCCCACTTGTTGGCCCTGGCATTCCCCTACATTGGGGCACAGAACCTTCACAGGGCCAAGAGCCTCTCCTTCCATTGATGATCGACTTTGCAATCCTCTACTATACACATGCTGCCAGAACAACCAGTCCCACCATGTATAGTCCTTGGTTGGTGGTTGAGTCCTCGGGAGCTCTGAGGGTACTAGTACACAAGTGACTCCCAAAATTCTACCAGAGAACTCCTATAGCTGAAGACTCGGCTATACCACTACTGAGCATATACCCAAAAGATGTATCTACATATAACAAGGAAACGTGCTCCACTATGTTCATAGCAGCCTTATTTATAATAGGCAGAAGCTGGAAACAACCCAGATGTCCCTTAACGGGAGAATGAATACAGAAATTGTGGAACATTTACACAATGGAATACTACTCAGCTATTAAAAACAATGACTTCATGAATTTTGCAGGCAAATGAATGGAACTAGAAAATATCATTCTGAGTAAGGTAACCCAGACTCAAACGGACATACATAGTATGTACTTACTGATAAGTGGATATTAGCCCAAGGCTCAGAATGCAAACTCACAGACCATATGAAGCTTAACAAGAAGGAAGGCCAAAGAATGGATGCTTTAGTCTCACTTAGAATGGGGAACAAAATAATCACAGAAGGTAGAGGGACGGAGGGACCTGGATGGGAGAAGGGGATGGGGTGGGGAGGAAAGGGGTGGCAGGATCAGGTATGGGAAGAGACAGAAGAGAAGTCCAGTGGGCCTGGAGAATGAATAGAAATATGTAGCAGTGGGAGGTGGGGAAGGTGGAAACCCCTAGAAAGTCCCAGACACCCAGGATGTGAGATGCTTCCAGGAGCCAATGGGGATGACATTAGCTGAAATACCCAACAGAGGGGAGATAGAACCTCCAGTAAATGGGCATGGCCTCCAGATGAGGGATGGGGCCACCCACACATCTCAAATTTTTTAACCCAGAATTGTCCCTGTTGAAAGGAAACAAAGGGACCAAAAAAAAAAAAAAAAATGGAGCAAAGACTGAAGGAAAGGCCATCCAGAGACTACTCCACCTTGGGATCCATCCCTTCTACAGACAACTAACCCCAACACTACTGCTGATGCCAAGAACTGCTTGCAGACAGAAGCCTGGTATGGCTGTCCTCTGAGAGGCTTTGCCAGCACCTGCCTAAGACAGATGCAAATACTCACAGCCAACCATTGGACTGAGCCTGGGGACTCCAATGGAAGAGTTAGGGGCAGGACTGAAGGAGCTGAAGGGGATTCCAACTTTATAGGAAGAACAACAATATCACTAACAGGACCCTGCAGAGCTCTCAGGGTCTAAACCACCAACCAAAGAATACATGTGAGGAGACCTATGGCTCCAGCTGCATATGTAGAAGAGGATGGCCTTATCTGGCATCAATGGGAGGGGAGGCATTTGGTTCTGTGGAGGCTTGTTGCCCTATTGAAGGTAGATTCTAAAGGGGTGAGGCGGGAGTGGGTGTGTGTATGGGAGAGCATCCTCTTAGAGGCAAAGGGTGGGTGGGGGGGGTGATGGGGAGTTTATGGAGGGGAGATGGGAAAGGGGAATAATATTTTAAATGTTCATAAATAAAATAATTTTTAAAAAGTCCTATCTCCTAATTCTATCCCATTGGGGATCAGGGCTTCATTAAACGAGTTTTGTGGGAAGAGGAACTTGAGTTTATAGTAGGGAAGAAATGTAACAATGCTTCTAGATTCCTCTTGGGTGTTGTGTTTCACCTTGGCATTGGCTCCCCCAAGGAAGTTTGCTCTAGCCTTTCAAGATAAACTGCAACTCTTGGAGTCTGAAGTTCTGACTCATTGGCATTATGTCCTATCACCTGGTGTAGTTCCTGATGGAAGTACATTCTTTTGAAGGCTATGATTTCTATTTCAAGGAGAAGCATTTTCCAGTGGTGGGCTGGTCACGATTTATTTAAATAATGTACAAGTTTAAGGAAAGTCAAAGAAAGGGCAAAGGTTGGACTTCTCACTAGATCACGAATGATTTCCTCCTTAATGGAATGATTGCATGGGAATCTTTTTAATACATATAGAGCCCTTCATTCTCATTTTCTTCAGCCTTAGGCAAAGAGATAGAAGCATGACCATCTTTGAGTTTATTCTAGGGGTTGACAACCATGATAGTGGGCCAAATCCAGCCTGATGCCTGCTTTTGTACAAGAGCAAACAATAATAATAGCTTGGCATTTTTAAATGGTTGTAAAATGAGAAATATGTTTTAGTAACACATGGAAATATCCATGTAATTTGTAATATCCAAATGTTGATATTCAAACATAGAGTTTTCTTGGAACACAGTCACGTCTTTGGTTGATGCCAATGACTGCTCAGAAACCTCAAGAACAACTTTTTTTTTTTAAAAAAAGATTTATTCTATTATTTATTATATGTATGTACACTGAAGCTGTCTTCAGTCATCCCAGAAGAAGGCATCAGATCTCATTACGGTTGGTTGTGAGCCACCATGTGGTTGCTGGGATTTGAACTCAGGACCTTTGGAAGAGCAGTCAATACTCTTAACTACTGAGCCATCTCTCTAGCCCCCCTAAAACAACTTTTAACAATTGCAGAGACTGTACAATATACAAAGCTACAAGTATTAACTCTCTGGACCTGCAGATAAACTTTTTGTGAACTCCCAGGCTTTACAGTGATGGAAGGTCTGAGATGTTAGAATAACTCTAGTATTTGATTGTTCATATCCATCTTAATGTGATAATATGTTAGTATAACATATGAATGAATGAAACAAATTAATGAATTAATGAATTTTCTAGCTTTTTAATGTGAAGAAGTGTGGCTTTAATGGGCCTCTGAATCTCTCCCTTGGACATCTCACTCATCTGTGTCGTTACCATGACATGAAGCACTTCTTTGCTACTCTGGCCTGAAGATAAGTATTCCATACCTCCTCAGTTAACTCCCCAAATTAATCACTGTGAGTAGCAGTCAAACAAGTGAGCAGAGAGTCACGTATACAGAAGAAGGTCTAGTCATCATGTAGAGCCTCCTGCTAGGTGTTTGTTGTGTGTGGTGAGTACACACAGATCTAGATACTCCTGAGTTCAAATTTATGAGCTTTCTCTTACTAGAAAGAAAATATAGCTTCAATCTCTCAGAGTCAAGACTGCTCTTGATGGATACTGAATTATGGACTGTTTCTCAGAAAGTGACATGGTTTCCTCTCTTCTCCCCTTCCCTAGTGGTCAGTTGTCTGGAGGACCATGACTGGAGTCACATTTAACAGCAAAGGAAAGGGCACACATGGAGTGAACCTTCAGGAAGGTGGAATGACACACATAGCCACGCCTGGGCCACCAGAGGGTACCATACTCCTCCCAGTTTTCAGAAGCTGAGGCTACAGAAAAAAAAAAAAACCCATAAATCATTCACAGTTTCAGAGAGTAAAGTGCGTTACGTGTGACCAGACACTTAAAAGGGTTAAAGGGAAGAAGTGTTAGAAAAAAAACTTCACACATTTGTGTTTGCATCAGTTGGTGTTTCAAAGGGAAACTGATGACAGAAGAGTGGTAAGGGGTGTAAACCACACAACTTAAAGTAAGAGCAGAGTATAGGACAGCCCACAGAAAGATCAAACTAGAAAAACAAGATGCAGGCAGTGAAAGGAAGCAAGAGGGTTGAGCTGGACCATGTTTCAGCTCTGAGTGCCTGCTCTGCTCTGAATGCACCAGCCCCACAGTGACATATTAGAGTTACTAGTTTGCCTTGGAGAGCTTTTAATTTGTCAGATAAATGCTAAGAAAATAAGAAAAGAAAATCCTTTTCAGCACATCTAAGTTAGTCATTACTCAGTGTAAAATGATAAGGATTCATGAGCCCCAAGTTTCTGTAGCTTGTAGTTCGGCCCCATGGAATGTAATAATGTAGCTTACAGATAACTAGACACATTTAATACTTTGGATTTGAATATCAAATATGACCTACTTGAAAAATCTTATCAGCATTTTGCAAACAAAATCTAATCCATGAGGTATTTTAAGAGAATATTACTTTACACTGGGGCATGGTGGTCCTTGCCTTTAATCCCAGCATTTAGGAGGCAGAGGCAGACATACCTCTGAGTTCAAGGCCAGCCTGGTGAATAGAGTGAATTCTAGACAGCCAGGAAAACAGACAGACAGAGAAACTCTGTCTAGAAAAAACAACAACAAAAATTACTTCAACTACATTAAATAGTGCAAAGAAAATCTCTGGGCAACAGAGGGATCATGTAGATCACTACTGTGGCCTTTAGTCAGAAAAAGAGATATTTTAATTACCACATGCTAGATGAATACACTTTAAATATTTTCTTACATGGAGAAATACAGTTATCAGAAGACAAGAAGTTTATTGTTCAAACTCTGTATTGGGTATAATAGTCTCATAGTAGGTGTCAGGTCTCTCTGGGGCCTTGGATGCTACCAGCCCATTACTGTCAAGTGTCATCAGTTACCAAAGAGGCTGGGTGTGGTGGCTCAAGCCTTTAATCCCAGCACTGGGGAGGCAGAGGCTGAAGGTTGATCTCTGAGTCTAAGGCCAGCCTGGTCTACATATTTAGTTCCAGGCTAGACAGAAATACTAGTAAGACCCTGTCTCAAAACAAACAAACAAAATCAACAACTCACCCTCCCCCAACTATTAGGAGCCCGAGAAGTACAGATTGACCACAAGGCTGCTTCTTATACATGCATACTCCACCTTCGCAAATATCCACTTAGGTGTTCACAATAGTATAAAAATTCCAGCTGTGCACAGGAGGTGGTCATTTTTAATCTTAACATGTGGGAAGCAGAAGCAGGGAGATCATTTTGAGTTCGAGGCCACCAAGGTCTACGTAGTGAGTTCCAAGCCAGCCAGGGCTACATAGTAAGAATTTGTCTCACAAAACAAAACTATAGATAGTAGTAAGCAGTTGATTATATGCCAGCAAATTTTCTTTGTAATTTACACGAAGTATTGTAACAGGGCTCCAGACCTTAGTAGGTCACCTGACTTCATGATGAAAGTACCATTCAGGCTGTAAAATTCAGCTTTTAGACAGCATCACATGTCGAAACTAAAACAAAGGACCAATCTGTCAAAGTCCATATAGCTCTAGGGAAGTCTCAAAATGTAGTAACTTTGCTTTTTAGCTTCTGTAGTTCTGATTCTGGCTAACTGTTCTTGTTAACTGAAGTGTGTTAATCCAGGACCTCTCTCTCTCTCTCTCTCTCTCTCTCTCTCTCTCTCTCTCTCTCTCTCT
>JADRCD010213616.1:0-19084 GCA_019843815.1 Montemys delectorum
GTGTGTGTGTGTGTGTGTTTGTGTGTGTGTGAGTGTGAGTACATATGTGTACATTTTTGGCAAAGGTTAAAAGAGGCTATCAGATGTCTTCTTCTATCAGTTTCTTGTTTTTTGAGACAGGGTTTCCCTGCACAGCTCTGGTTGTCCTGGAATTCACTCTGAAGATCAGGCTGGCCTCTGCCTCCTGCGTGCTAGGACTGAAGGCATGTGCGTGCCACCATGCTCCGCTCTCTTTGTACTCTTTTCTGTACTGCCCTGAGACTGGGTTCCTCTCTGGACCTGGAGATTTCGTGTGTTAAGGTGAGGCTAGCTACTGTCTTCTGTTTCATTATTTTTGTCATGATCTGGGGACCAGTATCCCAGAAACGTTCATAACCGCCTAAGAAAGCAGTGCAGGAAGAAGTGTGTATTAGTCATCTAGTTTATCACATTAAGGAAATAGCAGCAACTAGTCTCGTGATAGAAAGAACCAGAAGAGTTCACTATTTCCACTTGACAGGATGGTGCCCCGCCATTAATAGATATTCATGAAAAAACGAGAAGAGGAAAATATCACATTTACTTATTTTTATTTTATGTGACTAGATGTTCGCCTGCATGTATGACTGTGCCCTATATAAGTGCTTACGGCTTGGAGGTCTCCAAAGATACCTGAAGATGGTGTTGGACCCCCTGGGGCTGGACTTACAGTACAGTTGTGAACCACTGTGTGGGTGCTGGGAACTGATCCCGGGTCCTTGGAAAGAGCCAGTTCGCTGAGCCATCTCTCCAGCTGCAAATATTACGTTTTAATTCAGATGACAGAAGCAGAATTTAGCATCAGGTGTAATTATGTGCAACAAACCAGCTCATCTTTAGAAACAAGATGGCTGTCCACCTAGGAAAGAGGAGAAGACACTAAGAAACTGAGTGTGTGTAGAGTGTGATCTATGAATGTGTGTGGTAGTTATTCATACCTCTGAGTGCTTCCATTTGCGTTTTCATAATATGCTTTGTAGAACTTCCCATAAATGTACTTAGGGGAAGTGTGATGATTAGCTATGTGTGTGTGTGTGTGGGGGGGAATCCAATTCCTAATTACCACCTATGGCTACCCCACCTTAAATGTGCACGATCTTGTATAATTCTTGATTATTAAGGGGTATTAGTTGTCCTGAAGATACACATATATAAAGCGGAGCTTGAACACACAGAAGAACTGTGGCTTGGCTTTAAAGGGCTGAAGCTTGGAGTAGTGCAATGTCCCCTATGTGCTGCTGCTCGGATTCAGTCGTCATTAAAGCATTCCCAACTTGTTCCTCCCGGTTTTCATTAAAACAAAAGGACACCACACCACTTCACTCTGTGTACTGCAGATTGCTTCTCTAAATGGTGGCGATTTCTGGGGCTGGAGAGATGACTCAGGCGTTAAGAGAGCATACGGCTCTTGAAGAGGACCCAGGTTCAATTCCCAGTATCCATCCACATGGTGGCTCATAATTGCCCATGCCTCCAGTTCCAGGTGATCTCAAGCCCTTTCCTGACATCCACAGGCTCTTACAGACATGTAGTGCATTTATATACACCCATCCATATACATGAAATATATGAATATTTTGAAGTGAGTATTTTTTTTTATATAACCACATTCTCATTAGCAATAGTATTTTGGCAATATCTAATATATAACCCATAATCAAATTTCTTCCATAAGACCCCACCAAACCGTCTTTGCTAACTTGTATTTATCAGTCAGACTCCAGCAAAGTCTGTCTTTTGTTTGTTTGTTTGTTTTTGGAGAGAGGGTTTCTCCCTGTAGCCTTTGTTGTTCTGAAGTTTGATCTGTAGATCAGGCTGGCCTCGAACACACAAAGATCGCCCTGCTAAAGGTGTGTACCACACAGCCTGGCTAGCAAAATCCATTTTCAGGTTCCCTGAGTCTTTTTAAAATCGAAGTCTGTTCCCTTTGCCCTTCTTCCATGGACTCTGTGTGCGTGTGTGTGTGTGTGTGTGTGTGTGTGTGTGTGTGTGTGTGTGTATCTTCAAAACGTAGTGGAAAAGTCTGGCTCATGAGCTTGAAGACAGTTAATTTGGTTTATATTGGCTTCTATGAGAAATTTTCAGAATTTCAGGTGCTTCTTTCTCACATTTCTCTCAAACATTTGGAGCAGATGTTCATAGCTCTGGGTGACCCTGGTGGATGACGAGGCTCAGGGATCTGTTTCTTTCACAAGTCAGGCCTTTCCACTTTGCTCTCCCTTAGCTGGAGGCCAGAGATAAAAACTTCCTTTTCCTTTAATTGCATCCTAGAGTCCCCAACTTTCTAAATTACAACCCTCTGTGTTTCGATGGCCATGGTTTCGAGGTTTTGCAAAGTAAACAAGATGCCCAGCCCAGCTTCGCAGATGCAGAGAAGGACTCAGGTCCCAGCAACCACTTGGTGGCTCACAACCATCCATAGTAAGATCAGATGCCCTCTTGTGGTGTGTCTGAAGACAGCAACAGTGTACTCATATACATAAAATAAATCAATTAAAAAACAAAAAAACCCCCAAACAACAGCAACAACAACAACAACAACAACAACAACACACACACATACACACACACACACACACATACACACACACAGAGTGGGAGGGAGCGGAGAGTGAGAGAGCTTGGAGCTGAGTAACCCTGAGAAATGCTTCCTGTACTCCCCTCTTAAGATAGTGAGATCTCTGTGAGGGAAGGAATCTATTAAACACACAAAACACTCTTTGCAGAGCATTTGGATCCACTTGCCTGTTAGCATACCGGCACAGAAAGAGTCTGAGAACACCGGAACAGGTGGAGATCTCACCAAACTCCAATCTTCCTTTACTGGGTGACATGAAGAAGTCACTGAATGGTTCTGGACTTGAGTGGCCCGGAGGATATGGCCCCATGGTGCCCACAGGCTACGCCAGCCGCATAGCTCTTGGACATTCCTGGCTGGGCCTATAGCATGGAAAGTGGGGTCTTCAGAGTCACTGTGCAGCTTGTCCCCTCCCAAGACCATCTGAGGAGTTCTCTGGTCACCCAGAGTCAGCTGAGACAATGGATCCTTTACACACTCACATCCAGGCCTTCATGTCCCAGCTGAGCGAGCATTCATGTTCCCGAGACTGCTGGGGCATAAGCAGAGGCAGGGAATGTGCAGGGGACTGTTAAAACAAGCTTGCGTTTGTTCTTGAAAATGTGTTGGCATTCAGACACAGATTTTTTTTATTTTTTATTTTTGTGTATTTCCACTTAGATATTCAAGCTTAATAAACATTATTCACCCGGAACACAGACATGAAGCAAAGCCTTATAAATGATTCTCGGGCCACATTCTTAGATGTTTTCCCTTGAAATGTCAATTCTGACGTTTCAGCTTTAAAAAATTGATTATAATCTAGAGGATTCTTCCTAATATTAAAAAAAAGTGTGTCCTTTATTCAAATATATAAAACTTAAACTTCTTGTATTTATGTGTATGTGATTTTGCTTTCCAACAGGAATAAAACTAAAGGTTATTGCGTTAAACATGGAATTTTTTCCGTTCTTGTTTTTACAGAGAGAATATATAATGATACAATGAATAGGGGGAGGTGCCCATTCCAGTGGATACAACCCCATCCCCCGCAGAGTAGGACAGACCGTGAATCACACACCCTAGTTTTCTAAGTATGCCCCAAAGATATGCAAGGGCTTCGGTAGAGTTCATTTAGCAGCCAAACATGAATATTAATAATACAGAAAATCAATAAGAGACTTCACAAGAAACGGTAGATTCACTTAGTTCTTGAGCCAGGAAGTTTGTGGAGGCCAGAATGCCTCCCACCTGCCTCTCCCCACTCCTGATGCTGCCCACTGTGCTTCTACACACTGGCACACTGAGAAAACTGGGGTGGGTGATCCAGAGGTTGTATCTACCAGAATGGGCACCTGACCTTTCCCACAATGTTTCCAATCTCCCTCACTTTCTACTTCAAGGGGAAGTAAAGGGAAGGACTCAGTTTACGAACAGCTTATTCCAGTGTATTATCTGGGCCACTCCAAGAACTGAGTTCTCAAAGCATGTTGCTCCCATGTTACCTCATTAAAATCCACCTTCACCTGTTCACTAACAAATTACACATTAGGAAGTAGTGTGTTTCAAATATCACAGAATATATCAGTGTGCATGCTCGAGCGTGTTCCAAGGTCAAAAGAAGCCGTCCAGTGTCCCGCTCTGTCACTCTGCCTTAGCGCCTCGAGACAGTGTCTCTCAGTGAACCTGGACCGGACTGGTGGCCAGCAAGCCCCAGCCATCCTTCTGTGTGTTTGTCAAATACAATTGGGGGATTGCAGACCTGTCTGGCCACACCCAGCTTTTTTTATGGGTGTTGGTGATTTGAACTCTGGTCCCCCTTTTTTCACAGCAAGCTCCCTTAGACACTGAGCCATTTCTCCTACCTTAGGATATATGTGTGTGTGGTGTGTGTGTGTGTGTGTGTGTATGTGTGTGTATGTAAAACTTATATATATTATTTATTTATTTTATGCATACGAGTACACTGTAGCTGGCTTCAGACACACCAGAAGAGGGCATCAGATCCCATTACAAATGGTTGTGAACCACCATGAGGTTGCTGGGAACTCAACTCAGGACCTCTGAAAGAGCAGTTGGTGCTCTCAACCACTGAGCCATCCTCTCTCCAGCCCCTATTGTATATAAATGTGCACCCAAGCAAATGGTGGCGTCTGTAAAGGTTGACGCTAAGAACTTCCAGTAAAGTGTGCTCTCCTCTCCCATCCCCATTTAGTTTCTGTTACTTAACTCATCCAGGCTCATTTCTGAAATGCACACGGTTTAAAACAGTGGAATAGCTTGTCTGAGCTCGCACAGCTCCCGAACGGTTAAACTGGAATTCAAAGCCAGTGAAACTCCAAAGCCCGTCCTAAAGGTCGCAGAGGCAGAAACCTGAAGGCAAGCGGCGTTGACACGTGAACCTCTCAGGCAGTACAGGAAACAAGCAGGCCTCTGTTTCCCATGTTGTGCATTTGCATCTTGTGTAATTGCTTGGGTTGCTTTAAGAAGGAAAAGGTGACCTCCGCTTTCTCTCTTTGCGGATCTGGAGGAGGCAGCCTATGTCTGCCTTCATTTTGTTCCACAGGCAGCTAGCTGGCTGAGTTTGGGATTTTAGTGACCCCACCTACACATCAGTTTAGGTAAATTGATAAGAGTGGGCTATTTGTTTGTTTTTTTATAGAAAATCTGACTTGGGGGGAATTCCCCCCTCTTTCTCTCTCTCTCTTTTTTTGTATTTGATTTTTTTTTCTGCAGTATTGGGCCTCCTGACAGGTTTTGCCATTTCAGTGTCTAGCGAGCAGTACCTGAGAGCTTTCAGGTAAACAGGCAAGTCCTGAACAAAGAGAGTTCCATGACATGATTCCCCCATCTCCTCTGCACTGTAGAAAGATTTCTGTCCTATTTCCTAACTATCAGGTTGCTTGAAGCCATGTTGAACAAATCCAGGACTGTGTGCCGTATTGCCTCTCTTATCAGACAACACCAGCGCCGATCAAGTGCACGATCAGCCTCGAATCAAGTTCCATGGTACAGTTCCATACAGCCGCGGCTCCCTTCTCACCTCCTAGTTGCCAGCTGGTCTTCTCATCCCCCTAGGAAACACTGGGGTGTTTACATTAGGATATTTACATAGGCACTGCTCCCCTGGAGAAAGATGGTGGCAGGTTAGGGGACTCAGCCTCCTTAATGCTTAACTCTGAATAAACAGGGCAGGTCATTGGCTGTTGTTAATACTTCCCAAAGGTCAGAGGGAGAGTGCAGGGCTACTGCTGGCAGTGCAGGGCTACTGCTGGCAGTGAAAAGATCCTTTTGAAATAAGAAAAGCAGCTCTAGCCGCATCCTGTGTCTTAAGGTCTCTGTCACCAAACAGCTGCTTTGCTCAAAATTGGTATTTGAGGATGGGTAGTCTCTACTTGAAAAAGGAAGAAACCTGGCAGTAGATGTCAGTGGAAAGAGTTCCTTCAAGTCTCTATGAAGTCTCTAAGGCTTTTCCCCCTTCCCTCGGGTAAATTAAGCAGGCAGATCAAGCAATTTAAACAGTGTGTGCTAGGCACCCTTACGAAGCGGCGGTTACTTTGTGTCTATTCAAGGGCCTTGTGGGATGGGCCAGAATGGATTGTGGTGCTTCAAGAATATCCTTTAAGGTTTTCTGGGACAGTTCTTAGGCTCCTAGATTATACCACAATGAGAAGATGAAGCTCCAAGTATAAAATGTATTCAGAGTATCTGCTGGACGCTTTCCCATACAGTTGACCAGTCCAGACACAGGAATACTTACCTGAATGTGCAAGGAACGTATGCAGAGGGACCTACCTGTCCATTCCTTTCTTCTTTTCCTCGCTGTCTTTGGATGTTTACCGAGCATGTGCTATGGTTCAGTCCCCTTCGTCCATAAAGAAAGCCTTGGTCCAGTAGGGGACAACAGTGAAGGAAAGAGGGCATTGTTATTTGGCAAGATAATTATTTAAATTATTATCTTTAAAGTATGCTTTCCAGTTTTCTGGGGAGGGTTTCACACACATGCACACACGCACACACACGCGCGCGCACACACACACACAGTGTGCTTGAAGATCTTTGAGCATGCAGTTGGTCAAAGTATTAGTTGAGAGAAATTTTCAAGATAAAGAGAATGTACCCAGTCCCTGAGAAAGACATTGGCTGGCGAGGGGAACCGAGGTCAGTGCAGAAGGTCTAAGGTTGAAATCAGATCACTCAACAGAGAGCAACTTGGACCCAAGTTGGTTAGGAGATTGAGCTGTAAACAAGCTGGAAGAGAAGAAAAAAAAATCTCCAGTTACTAACTTAACATATATTAGCAATTTGAGCAGAGGTTTCACAAGACTTGACTATTTTTAAATGATGCTTTTCTGATCTTTTGTCTTTTCCATTCCTAACTCACTGTTAGTTCATACTGGGTTCCTGATAATCATGAGAAGCAGAGAAAGTGCATAGATGTGCATGCAGCCTGGAGGAATGGGTTTTGCAATTGGTAGAGACTTATAAACACCACTCTCCACATGCAGAAAAGTGGCGAAAATTTGTGGAACCATGCGTTTTTCAGCCTATTTGTTTAAAAGTGAACTCCACGGGGCTGGAGACAGTGCTTGAAGCTCTTCCAGGGAACTGGGATTCTCTTCCCAGCACGTACGATCAGGTGTCTCATAATGGCCTCTTGCTCGGCTCCAGGGAACCAGATGTCCTCTTTTGGCACCTTCTCACACTGGTGTACACACACACACACATACACACACACACACACCACATATACACGGGTGTGTGTGTGTAAAAATATAAATAAATAAAATCATTAAAATATAAGCAGCAAAAAACAACAACAACAACAACAACAACAACAAAGAACCATTTCTAATTCGTCTTCCTGTCACCCTCAATTCCATGCAGTACCGGACCATAAACTATCAGCAATTTGCGTGGCTGTGTTAACGAATGAGTGGAGAAAAAGTTCAGCCTGGTGAGACAAATTATTGGATAGTCCCTTTCACAGAGCATTATCTGCAAGAAAGGAATGGTGGGAGAGTTGACACTGCATTTTCACTAATGCATTATTTAGAATAAGCAGTTCAGGCTTAAGTAGCTGTCCTGCGTTCTCTTTCCGGTTCTTCCGATGCAGAAGCGTCAGTATGTTAAACAGTCCCCCACCCCACCCCACCCCACCCCCGGCTTAACTAAACCATGAGTTTACCCCATTACTGCCACAAAATATATTTGGTTGGGCTCATTCATTATACTCTACGAGCCAATAGCTGTGCCCTTTCCTGTACTCACAGATTCATTGTTGGTGTGAGTGTTGGCATGGGAGGGTTGTGATGCTCTCACTGTGTGCTATCCATTTGCTTAGTTTTGCCCAGGTTTTGCGTGATACATATACCTGTAGAACACCCCCCCCCCCCCCGCTCTAGTGGAGGAGCCCGTTCTACGGCTTCCGTTAGAATCCGATTAGTTCTCAAAGTGTTAAGCCTGGGAGATATGTCCCCTCGCTTGACTACACAAGGCCTCTTCAATTTAAAGGGAGATTCTGCGACTCGATGAATTGATGCCACTGATATTACCCATTTACTTTGTATAATGTATAGATTGTTATATTTGACTGCAGCTGCAGGCTCGCAGGAGGTGATGGACCATCGTAGACATCTTGTTTTCTTCCCTTCTAGCATGAGGGAAACCTTCAGTACAGTCTCAGAACCAAGATTTGAATGTGGATACGGTCAACATAGACCACTGTCGTGACCACCAACATTCTTCATGTTATTCCTGAAGCCCTTTCCCTACTTCATTTTTTTTTATTTTTTTATTTTTATTTTTTATTTTAAAGACTTAAATGAATTGCATCGCCTTTGCAGGTTTGGCTTTGGCTGCCTGTCACTGTCTCTTGGAGCTGTTGCATGTATCAGTGGGTGACACCTAATAAATCGTCCTAACTTGGTTTTAGAGGATTTGATGCATTTGTATAAGGTGTATTGATCAACTCCATCCCTCCTTCCCTCCTTCAGCTCCTCCCATAACTCCATCACCATACCACCCTTGAACTTCATGTACTCCTTTTAAACCCACTGAGTCCACCAGTGTTACCTGTATGCGCATGGGTGTAGAGCCATCGGTGCATCGGCAAATGTGAGAGGCTATACTCCGGAAGAAAACTGACCTTCCCCCCAGCATCCTTCAGTTCCCAGTGATCCCAGTGAGCTGGAGTCACCCATGCTTGGACTCCGGCTCACTAGGCCTTGTGTAGGCAGGCCCTGTGCATGGGGTAGCCACTGAGGTCGCATGTGTGAGCTCCCATGTGCAGCTGAACCACCATGTCCAGAAAACACTGTTTTGCTGTAGTTCTCCATTTGAGGGAACAGTATCTGATGACTGTGCGGCTTTCTGTTTTTTGTACAGGTTACTGTTTATGCCATCTCTCCATGCTGAACATTTAGATGGCCCTTGGTTTTACACAGTGACTCGTGATTTACATGGTAAATCTTCGCAGGCATTCGTGCTTTAATGAACTGTTTTTGTTTTTGTTTTTGTTTTTTAGCACAATAATCTCCATTTTATTTTATTTTACTTTATTAAGAGACGAAAAAATGTTCCCACTTTCCACAACTAGTGAATGACACACCGAGATCATGGTCCATTTTCCCTGAGTGTGAGGTAGAAACAAGAAGTGGTTAGTCAAGTCTGAAAAAGATTCGGTAGCTATCTCAAATTAATATCTTTTGAATCATGTCAAACTCTCATACCTTTTATCTCCTTAATAGTCTCAAATGACAAATGGATTTTAGTCACTGGTAATCTCCTTTGCCGTAATTACGTGTATATAAGTACCTGTCTGTGCCTTGAAAGTGGAGGTCAGAGGTTAGCCTCTGGTCTTGCTCCTCAGGAGCTGGTCACCTTGGTTCCTGAGGCAGAGTCTCTCACTGAATCTGGAGCTTGACAAGTCAGCTTCAGAATCCTGGGCCAGCCAGCATCCAGGATCCTCCTTTCTCTGCCTCCCAGCCCTGGAATCACAGGCAGGAGTTGCATGAGGCTCAGGCTTTTACATGGCTGCTGGGGATCAAACTCAGGTTCTCAACCTTAAATGGAAAGATCTTTATCGAGTGAAGTCTCTCCTAGTCTTCTTTCCTATACGTATACATTAACCATAACAGTTTTGATCTTTTCTTTTTTTTCAAGACAGAGTTTCTCTGTGTAGCCTTAGCTGTCCTGAAACTTGCATTACAGAGCAGGCAAGCTTTGTAAGTTTTGTCTGCATTAGGCTTCTGAGCAGCCCTGGTTTTCAATTCATTCTTAGACCATTCTTATTTTAACTCTCTTCTCTGTAGCTTTGGTTGGATGTTTATGCCAAGCTCCTTAACCAACATGCCTGTGGGGTCTCTCCACCATCCTTCAGGGTATGGGGAAGTCCGAGTGCTCTAAGGACGGTGAGCCCTTAGCTCTTCTGTCCTGGATGATATGGGGATGTCGGAGCACTGTTAGGGAGTGGCCTTTAGAAAGCCAGCTGGGAAAACCTGTAAAGTTGGCATTGAATTTTGGAAACCAGTTTAGCAGAGCATATGGGAAGGAAGTTCCAAATTCTGTAACCTCTGGAATTTCGCTGGTGTGAATGACTTAGTCCACACACGTGCAGAAGCCTCATCGAAGCTGGAAATGCTCCCCCACACAGCCGGAGACTGAGTGAGATCTGCACCACACTTGTGTGGGAAAGGACAGGGTGACTGAGTGCCATTGTTAACAGTGTTAGCCTAGGGTCTTAAGAGTCTCTAGAGTGAGAAGAGAGGATAGGAAGAACAAAAACACTCCAAGTATGTTGCTCACCTTCAAGAACTTAACTAAAGGGCGGGGAAGTAAGACTCAAGTCCTAAAGCATTATGGGAAGAGGGCAGAATCACAAATTAGGCACCCCTGGATTTGAACCCCTTGCCGTTCTTCTTGTAGATTCTTTGAGCTATTATTTCTCCCTTGCGTAAGCACACAATTCCTTAGGCAGGCCTGAGGTTGTATGGCTCTGAGTAAGTTATCTGATTTCATTTATCCTTAGTTTATTATCTGTGAAATTGAAATAGTACCTATAGTTACTTTAAAGAAGGCGTAAAACACCTAGCAAGTGATTAGCTAAGAGGCAGATAGTTTCTTACAAAAGACAAAATGGTCTCCTATAAGAGATAGGAGGAATCCACAGGACCTAGGAGGAGCCTAACAGTTAGTGGGGATAACAGAGATGTCACAGAAGAGCCTTAGGCCTTAAAGGACAGTCGGAATTGCAGGTGTCAGTGGAAGAATGTAGGGAAGACAGTCTCAAGGAGAAACGACATATGAACGGAGAAGAGAAAGAATGCCAGTGTATGTGCACAGGCTGGGTAGACAGATAACACGGCAAGGGTGAGGGTTACTGAGACTCGCCCTTGGCATGCTAAGCATTTGGCTTTCAAAACATTTCATTGATATTTTGTAGAAGGAAAGTACAGTAGAAAAACAATTTTTCTGCCGATAAGAGCTATACCTTGCCATATGTTCAAATAAAGTGTTTCTTAAGTGCCGGGAACACTGCATGGCATTTGAACACTTTCGGACTTAGCTTTTATTATATAGATGCTTTTCATTACTCTTAATTGAGTGTGGTTAGCCACATTAATCATGGATGGAGGCGTGGATAGTAGGACATGTCTCTTCATCGGGGCATCTTTTCCATGACGGAGAGGGTTCAGTTTCCCTTTCGCCCTGTGAGGAAGGGACCTGAGTTAACTGGCACTGTTCCTCACTTATTGGTGGTACTCCCTGTGGTACTCCCTGTGTCCCCTGTGGGATGCTGCCAAGGCATGCCTATCACTGGGTGTGAGGAGGAGGCAGGGATTAGAACCTGCAGCTAGAAAGGTTAGGGTAGACTCAGGTCCTGGGAACCTAGCTGTCTGATTAGATCGTTTTGTTGGACACTCTTGGTTAAGCAAAGGCATTTGCAGGATGCCACAAATAGCTTTTAAGAACATTTATCTGGAGATGAAGTTCAGGAAAGAACTGAAGGCTGGGCGTGTGGATCTTTACAAATGGGGTTCTCGGCTTTGGACAGAAGTGAGGAAGAGAAAGGGAGATTGAGGGGGTGATGGCAAGACAGGGCTGATGGCAACGAGTCAAGGCCATTAGTGTTCATGGTCCTCCCAGGTGCGGCCCTTTACAATTCAGTATGGCTGGCTGCTTTTCAACATCCTGGGAAATAAGACTTAGATTTTACAAGCAAAAACCTGCTTTTCAGTCTAAAGGGCACTAATTCCTTTTTCTTCCTTTCTCTCTGAACTATCTCCAAAGTAATTTTTTTTTTTGGGGGGTTGCAAAACTCACAAGAATTGTTTTTCAAAACTTGCTATTTTAAGATCCCTTGCTGGCAAGAAAATTCATCTGATTGAAGAGCTATTAAATAATAGGTAATGCCTTGAAGCATCTCTAGGCCTCTCGCCCCTTTGAGATGTAGACAACTCACCTCTCTAATATAGAGTAGAGATTAACAGGCTTGCTAATTCGGAACTTCTGATACTTTAACTTGGAAGACATTTCCATTATACTTTTTATAGAATTTTTTCTCCTTTTTTTTTTTTTCAGAGGTGGAATGCTCAAATAGATTGAATAACAGAATAAATTGTTAAATATGCTGTCTTCCACTTTATAGTAATTTGCCCATCTATAAACAAGTACAGTTTACACAAAAATAACCAATCTTAAACCTATAAACTTCAGTAGAGCCACTAATTCTGTGGAGATGTGTGTGTGTGTACATGTGCATGTTAAGACACTTGCAGTAAAACTACTTACTATCCTTCCCATTTCTTTTCTTTGTATAGTCATCTACGTTAAGTTTTTGGGTCTTCTATATATTTTCAAGTGGGAACATTATTTTGCATGTTTCCTTTAATTCAGATTAGAAATACCTTGACATTTTATTAGGTGACTCGCCACCCTCCCCTTTCAAAATATTTTGACACTTCAGTTTCATTGATCTGGGGGGCTTTTCCTAACATGATCAGATCTTGTGAAATGATTGTAGATATGTGAAAATACTAACCACTTCCAGGAGAATGCTTGAGAGTGGTTACATTTGTTGACACCGTTCTAGTCGGTGATGTGCTTGAAAACAAACCGCATCTCTTTAAATAATAATAATTAAAAAAAAAAAAAAGAACCTTAGTTTTAATCTTCAAGTGGTTGAACGGTTCTGCTCCCCAGAAAGAGAATGAATTCAAAAGCAGCTCTTACTCGACAAGCAAATAAGCACAGATAATTGTAGATTTATTTGGATGGAATGCTAACATTTGGGAAACATTTTCTGGGGCTGAGGAGATGGCACAGTTGGTAACATGCCTGCTGTGCAAGTGTGAGGATCTAAGTTCAGTTCCACAGAACTCATAAAGGAAAGCCAGGCCTAGTGAGTGGTCCATACCTGAAACGCCAGTGCTGGAGAATCTGGCTGGTCTTTGAGACTGGCCGTCCAGCCAGCATAGCCTAATCTGTGAGCTGTAGGTAATAAAACATCTTGCCTTACGAAATAAGATAGGAGACAGGGCAAGTCAGTGGACATCAGTCGCTGAGCACAGGTTCTCGTGCACACACAAGCACACTCACATGTACATGTACGCTTACACACGTGCTCTCTCTCACGCAGATACATACAGACACACACACATGCACTCGCACACACACATACACACAATCTCACACACATACACACACTTAAACACATACACACATGCACAAACTTACACACACTCACACATACGCACACACACATACACACTCACACATATGCACAAATGTTCATGCACACATACACACTCATACACAAATATGCACGCATACACACATACATATACACACATACACATACACACATTTGCATACACTCACACTTACACACTCACACACACATGCATATACACTCACACATACACACATGTACTCTCCCACATATATACACACATACTCATACACTCACACAGGAGAGGAAAACACTTGCATGACATATGGAAAATATAAATATTTTTGCACATGTTGAATGTCCTCAGTCAGAACACCTGATTTAAATCTGTCCCTTCTTCGAGTACCAAGAATGTTCTTCAGAGTCACATGAAGAGCCCTCTTTCACCTAGACCTAGAACTACCCAGGGCCTTTTCTCTGCAGCATCGAGACTTTGCAGAAGCAAGTGTAGTGGAGAGAAAAGCTCGACGCTTCCTGAGGCTCCCTACCTTGTCAAGAAGAAGGTGTGAGTCTTAGAAGAAGGAACGCAATAGCCGTCTGTCACTCAGTCTTAGTTGAGAACAATTTCTCTCAGTACAGATCTGCTTAGCTTTCTGTATCATCCAGCTTCTTGCTCAAGTAGTGGTACACTCAGCGTGGAACATATCACGTGGTCCAGTGTGAAGACACCTGCTGACCTGGAGTTTAGGTTGCCCATATCCTGTGGTTTCACAGAGCTGCTTGGATTTATGTGAGTCTTGGAAATACTGAATGTCAACTCTCTGGGCTGGGATTTTTATCTTTCTACTCACTTCCTTATCTTTGAGTCATTGAATAGTTCTGACACAAGCAGTGGGTGCTCATTAGGTACTGACCCAATAAAGTTCTTCCTACAATATGAAGAAGGCTTGACTTGACTTGGGGAGAGCTGCTTAGTGGAGTGATATTTAAAATGCACTGCGGACAGCGGTAGAGAGTTGGCTCAGTGGTCAAGAATGGACGCTGCTCTTCCAGGGGACCTGAGTTCAGTTCCCAGCACCTACCTCAAGTGGCTCCTAACTGTCTGTAATGGCAGTTGCTGGAAGAGCTGATGTTTCTGGCCTCGGAGGGCACCTACCCTTGTGCGCGGGCCTCCTTCCTACAGACAGACAGACAGACAGACAGACACATCACACGCACAACAAGTAAAACTAATAAAAATGCCAACATCTTTAAAGTTCTCTTATTAAAAGCACATGCCTCAGTTAAATAAGAGAGCGGCTGATAGAAGGCTTCTTGAGCACGCATCAGTGTGGTTAATTGAGGACGAGAAAAATTAATAGGGAACCAGCTCTTGCTAGTGAGAATAAGAGGCCCAGGACAAAGGCTGGTAGAACGCCTGGTGCGCTGAACTGTGTGTAGGCTAGAAAAAGTGGGTCAGGAACAGAGCGGGACGCGCAGGGAGGGCTGAGGGAAAGCTCCTTCTGTGGGGAAGCCAGACCCTTGCCTCAGCAGGAGGCCTGTGGGATCCTGGGGCTTGCTGCTTCTAAATGTGACTCCTCTGTGGCTCTCTGGCCATTCTCATTTGGTAACCCAAACTTCTAGTGACCAAAATCGATACAGCTGTCTCGCCTTCCTTTCAGCTGTTGTCCGACCCCAGGACACGATGCAGACAAGCGCTTGCTGTAGGTCGAGCGTCTGTCACGGTATTGCATTAAGAGCTCCGACTTGAGGCTAGTGTTAAGTCACTGCCTGAAAGGTGTTAGCATTTAGGAAATTAGGAGTCTCTTAGAAATTTAAAGTATTGGAGGGTGGGGAGATGATTCAGTCTATAAAGTGCCAAGCTACCACGGCATCCCTATAACGAGTCAGGCCTGGTGGCTTGTGTCTGTAATTCCAGCACTGGGAAATAAGAGACAAGACTGTCTTGGAGGCTCGCTGGCTACCTTGGGCAGCTGAATGGGTGACTTCCAGATCCAGTGAGAGACTGTGTCTCAAAAAAGAAAATGGAGAGTATTGAAAAAAAAAAGACACCTGATTTTTGACCTCTGGTCTCCACAGGTACATGCGTGCATGCAGACATAAGCAGGAACGCACAAACACACACGGAGCAAACAAACAAAAAGAACTCAATATTAGGTCAGATATGTATACTATAATTTATGGAAACTTTCACGGTCCCTTTCCTGTCAAATTAATTTGTAAAGAGATTTTTCTGTGGGCAGATATACCGGAAGATTTACATCTTGTGGACGCTCACAGAGTAGGCCTGACAGGAATGCCTGCTTTATCCTGGCAGTGCAGTGAGGTGCTGGGTTAATGACTGTGGGTGGGGTGGGGGCGAAGGCAGGTTGTTTATCGATGGAGCTTCCTCTCCCTTTTTTTTTTCCCATCTCATAAATTGTATTTGTTTATGGGAGGAAGGCACATGGGGATTATCCAGAAGATGAGCTGTGTATACTCACATCTGAAAATCAATACGAAGGCCGGCTTTGAACTTGTGAGAAACAAAAGACTCAGATCTGTCGTTTGTATTGTCTTCTCTCACCAGCTCTTAGTTTCGCTTCATTCCCTCCTCAGTGCTGTTGGTATGGGGCAAAATATGTAACCAATAAACCTACTTTATTTGAAGGAAAAAAAAAAAAGTCCGGTCAGAAAACGTTTGGTGCACATGTGACAGCCTTGTGGGAAAGGGCATCCACCTGTAAGCAGCCCACAAAAAACATTTTTTAAGATATCCTAACTCTGAGGCTGCCCTGGGTAAATATCACAAATATTAACCCTAGACACTTGGAATCTCTTTTCTCTGCAGTATAAATTGACTTAACACCCCCTAACAATGCCATTTCTTACTGATGAAAAATTCTCGCTGACAGGAAGGCCAAATAAATGACTGTGAGTTACTGGATTAAGGTGACCTTGGGGGCCAGCCTTCAAAAAGTCAGGTGGCTTTAAACCAGGGCAGTGGTTGCAGGGGGGATGAAAGAACATGGCTTCGCCTAGATATCGGGACAGGAGTCGGAAGGTCAGGTCTGGGGCGCCATGAGGCTACCACCTTACTTCCCTGACTCTCAGTTGGTTGTGACGAAGGCAGGGCCAGCTGGTTGTTCCCAGGCTGCCTGATTTGATGGCTTTAAAACAGCGCTGGATCATATACCGCGTTCAGTTCCAAACAGCTCAATTTAAAACAGGCAAGAAAGAGCCCGGGGAATGGTTCCTTTGGCTCTATGATTGCCGTACAAGCACTTCGGGGAACCTCTCCACCATTGTAAAAAGCCAGGTGTGGTGGCGCAGGCCTGTAACCCCAGTGCCTGGGAGGCAGAGACAGAAGGGTCCTTGGGTCTCAGTTGACAGCCACCCCAGGTCACAGGGTGAGTTACTACTGAGGGACAATGTGTTGTTCCTTGCTTTTTCCATGTGTGTATGTCCTCATGCAGACTTGTAAACGCACACATTACAGACAACATGTAAAATGGCTGAAAAGTCAAAAGACGCAGCAGCTCCAGAAACTCATGTTTCCAGTGGTCATTTCTTTCTTCTAGATAGCTAACGTGGCCGTCCCTGAAATAATGACCTAAGCTAGCAGTTCCTATTCTCACTTTGCTATGTGTTTCAAACCCCTTATTTCAGCTACTAGGAACTGGCATTAGATGAGTACCAGGAAGCAACGGCTGTAATGATCATGATTTCTAAGAAGGACCCGCCTGTTCAATTCCACTTAGGTTTTCTGCCCTTTAATGAGTACAGATTATTTTCTTCAGGTTGATGGTAGAGTTTCAGCTGCAGCCAGCTCTTCAAACTCTTAATCCTATGTCCTCTTCTTAGTCCTCGCCCTTCGGTGTCTTACTTTTCTCTGCGTACAAATCAGTACCTCCAGCAACTTACGAATAAGGATGCTTCAGCAAAATGCAGGCTAGGGTCCTTCTGTGTTTTCTTCATATATTGCCCCAACCCTATATGGGGACAACACTCTGCGTCACGGTATCTGTGACCTCACAGATACCGTTTCGGAGCTGTCACTTGCCTCTCTCCCAGTTGTGTCAGCTTCCCCTCACTGTGACAAAACACCTGAAGTAATTGCCAGTTAAAGAAGAAAGGTTTGAATCTACAGTTTCAAAGGATTTAGTCCATGCTCAGGCCCCACTGTCTTTGGGCCTGTGACAAAGCAGCATGCCATGTTGGAGAAAATATGTCAGAAGAAAATGTCTTACCTCGTGGTCACTAGAAAGTGAAAGAGTCAGGGTCCCAGGGTCCCAGGGTCGCAGGGACCTTCAAGGACATTCCTCCAATGGCTTAACTTTTTTTTTTTTTTTTTAAGGCAAATGTCCTACCACCTCTGGAGCCTTCAACACATGAGCTTCTGTGGCAGGAGTTGGGGGATGGAAGTACTCATTTTACCACTTTTATCAAAGGTTCATTTTCTCAGGGGGTACCTAAGTTGATATTCCCTTGTGTACGGATCTCCTGGGAAGATAGATATGTTAATATATACAGTATCTCTCAGCTTAGTGCCTGGGTGAGGTCCATGAGAGTGGCTGCTAAGATCCTGTGTGATTATTGTTTTCTCTTTTGTTATTTTAATTTGACAGAAGCCTGGATTCTGCTTTGCGTTGGTAGACACTCAGGCTAGCAATTGTTTGATCTTTTTCCGATTAACAGAAGTACCTCAGTTGAACGAGATAACCTCCCAACAGCCCTTTTCCTGCTCTACCACAGATGTCTTGAACTGTCCCTAGGTGACTTCTTGTTTACTCATGCATCCAGGAGAGGGATCTGTTGCAAGGCTCTTCTCTGTCCCCTCCACTCGTGGCATTTTAGAATTAGTGCCAAGGTTGAAGAATATCTTTCAGCATCTCGTTTGTTCTAGTAAAAAGAGTCAGCTTATTCTGTAAAGTCCACTCCGACCCAGAAAACCTTTGCACAGACATTCCGTGGTAACCTTTAAGTGTCCACAGCCTAAGACTGCAGACCAGGGCCACGTGATGTGTTTACCCACCTGCTGCTTTAAAACTGGTCGCTGTTTCCCACAAGCTGTCTTGAGGTTGAGTTATGCCACAGGGCCATGTCTTGTCCTTGCTGGAAGGACTGGGGATTCAGGCTGTACAGGTGAGTGACAAGGCCCATGCTCCCTCCAGTTTGCAGATCTTAAAGGCAAGGAAACTTGAAATGTGTTTTACTTCAGCCTGGCTGCGGTGCAGGCCCCTCCTCTTCAGACCTATGAATAGGAGCCCATCTCCCTACAGAGGTTATGATGCTTATTATCTGGGTTCAGCTCCAGGATGGACATCTTTCTGCTTTCTCTTTCTAACCTCCTCTGGGGAGGCTGAAGGTGGAGATCACTTGTTCTGTGCCTCTCCAGTTAGAGAACACGTTTCCTTTGTTGTCTGACTTCATTGAAGTATTTTTCCAATTCATTGTTATTTAACAGATCATCCTGCTTCTCCTGAGACCCTTCCCTAGGCGGGTCGTGATTTTTCTGTAAACAGAGCTGGGCTCCAGGAGCTGGCTCTGTACTGGTCCTAGCTCCTGTAGCCTGGTGTGTCTGCTAAGCATGATTTCGCATCTCCTTTCTTGCGGTTTACTCCTGAAGCAGTTCTTCTGAGTTGATTTTTTTTCCCCTTGCCTCTGAGTGTTTTCTAGGTTAAGGAAGATTTTATGCATATTGTTTTGTCAAATCCTCAATCCCTCATCTGTCAAGGATGATTGGGAATCCTGTGGGTATTAACCTGTTTTTCTGTGTGTGTTTCTGTGTGTCTCTTGTCTCTCTTCTTCTCTTCTTCTTCTTCTTCTTCTTCTTCTTCTTCTTCTTCTTCTTCTTC